>SSNR01000027.1:1339758-1462354 GCA_006937965.1 Callopanchax toddi | reverse complement strand
ACAAGCTACGGTCTCTGGTTGGATGGCGTGCTCATTCTGAACTCCAGTTCCTCCCAGAGGGTCTTCGTGGTGGAGGGACTTTCTCCATGGAGCCAGCATGTGATCAGGCTGCAGGCCTGTACGGCCCGGGGCTGTGGCAAAGGACCAATAGTCAGTGAATCTGTTCTTAATAAACACATTTTGTGCCTAAAATTTCAAAAAAAAAAATGTTTTTCTTCTATACCTCATTTTAGGTGTTTAAGTGTCGCTAACTGATAGAAAAACTTTATTTTCAAACTGGTCTATTTCACAAACTGTAGTTGCTGCCAAAATAATACAATTTCTAGAAGTCTGTCTGCATGATCTCCCATCACTTTAGTGATGAGATTTTCAGAGACAGAATAATATAGATATACAGGTGTGGGAGTCCACTCAGATACATTAAAGCGTGTGCTGGGGGTGTATGTGTGTGCGTGTGTCACCGGGCGTCATAAAGGTGATCGATTTTCTCAGCTCAATAACGAGGGCCGCGTGGCGACAGTGACATTTGGTAGGAAATGCCACTCCGTTCTCAACGACATCTCTGAAGACGAGCCAGATTTTTGGGGCATATTTCCAATACAGACACCATGTTTTGTTAAACACCAGGAGAAATAGCTGACTCTGCAGAAAAGAAGGAGAGGAGGATGCTGGGAAAGGGTGAGCTGAAGAAGGATGGTCAACAAGAGGGTGGTGGGAAAAGGAGAATGGAGGCGTTGGTGACCAGGAATACTTAGAGATAAAAAATGTTGATAATGAGGGCTGACTTGCAGATACTTTTTCCACAGTTCGGTTTAGTTGTTTTATCAGCATTAAAGCCAAAGCTCTGTATAGTTTGTGTTCTGAAGAATTGAAGAACTTCATCAAAGAAAATATTTACAGCCACCATGGGCATCTGGTTAGATGAGTAAGGGAGCCTCTGAAGTCCATTCCAGTCCTTTAATTTACGCACACTCAGCATGTAAATGACAAAGCTTATGGGGCAGACAGCCACTTTACCAAAGCTCTGCTGAACTATATACAGCTTGACTGTAATTACAACTGCACATCAAAGCACTTTGTGATTTATTTCTGTGAAAGGTGCTATATAAATAAACTGTACTTACTTACTTCTGTATTTTATCTTGTTTTGTTTTCTTTCTAAATCAGGTGGAGATACGTACATTAGAGATGGCTCCTGAAGGCCCTTTGCTGCTGCAGCTGACCAATCAGAGCTCTAGATCTGTCCGAGCCCGCTGGACGGCCCCTCCACGAGCAAACGGGAACCTCAGCTACACACTGTACTACAAAAGCAAAGGTGACGCATGCAGCCAGTCTCTCTCTTTCTCACACATGGAAGCACTTGGATACGTGACAATTTGTAAAACACATTACATCATGTTTTATTACACTGTGTCATTTGCAGATGCTTTTATACATTATATTCTTTACTTCCAGAAAAATATTAGCTGAAATGTTAATGGTTGGTATTGATAATTTCCAGAGCCTTTTAATCTTATTTATAAAACACTTTGCAAAGAGTTTCACAAAACTCAAAATTATGCAACTCTTTCAATGTGTGGAATATTTTTCCAAACACAAATAAAAATCATTTTGGTCCAGGCTGATATTTTACAAAGACTTGTTGTGGAAATCGGCCTTTGGTACATCTGTTTTCTTTATATTACTCAGGACAAACATTCAGATTTGATCTACTAATCTTAGAGGTTTACTTTCAGCCACATTAAAATAGGTGAAATTGCACCTTTTTTGGTAAATAATTGGCAAGTGTTCTATTACGGTAATGATAAATATAATTTTAGATTCTGTATTTATTTATTGAGATTTCTTCTGTTTACAGAGCTGGTGTGAAAAAGTTGAGTTTTAATAGAACTGTAGTTCAAAATCATGCAGTGGATAATATTTTGAATCTGTCTGGTCCCCGTTAGAACAACAACCCGCTGATGCACCTTCTGTCTCGACATGTTTGAGATACAAAACCTGCTGCTGGTGGTTTCCTGACAGAAAAATACATTTGCTGTCCATATCAGCAGCACCAAGTGTCTTAAAGTACTTTATAAAAAGCTTTATACATGATAACATGGATAGACTCATAAGTATATACACACATTCACACTCACACTCGCAGCCAACAAAGCAAACCTGTTACTGAAAGCCAGGCATGAAGTGGGAAAGTGGGAGAAGAAGTAATCAAACAAGACTGGTGTAGAAGAGATGAGATATTTTGATTTTGTCAGAGACCTGAGATTGGAGGTGGTTTTGGAACACAGAGAGAAACCATAGAAAAAAAGAACAAAGACAGGTAGCAATAACTCCATAATAAAAGAACTGTAGTTTACAAAAAAGTGAGATGAGGAGCTCATATTTCCATAGACGCATTAAGAGTCTGCATGTAAAACTAGGAGAAGAGATAAAAAATACCTGCTGAAGTTCAGAGACGGTCAACGAAACAGAGGAACTGGATGTAGACAAAAAGGATGAAGGATTTTGAACAGCACACACACACACAACCACACATTCATTCTTTAACGTATCCCTCTCTTTCTGTGTTATACACATACATACAGAGACTTTGATCTGTTCCTCACAGAGGAAGCAACATGAAAATGAGTGAAGAAGAAGAAAGTATGGATAGAGGAGAGAGAGCTGCTGTTTTATCCTAGCTGCCCAAAACCTCCTGCTTCTTTGATGCAAACTACTTTCATCAATTTACACTGAACTGATCCATGTGTGTGTGTGTGTGTGTGTGTGTGTGTGTGTGTGTGTGTGTCCGTCTAGATATATCACATCAGTTTACAGTATCTTATTTTTCCTTCACTTCTTCCATAATCTGGATCTTACTCTCATTTACCATTTTCTGTCTCATGAACCTTATTTTTTCCTCTTTTTTCCATTTATTGAATCTAAACTGTCTCTTGTGTCATGAACATAACCAGTAGAAGATGCTGCTGGTTTCTTCCTCACTAGCTACAGAAACCAGTGTGTTTCTGATTATCAGGTGGCGACGGTGTTGTGGATGGAGGAACAGCAGCGAGTGTCTGGTTGTCTGTGACGGACCTACAGCCTTACACCAACTACAGCTTCTGGATCAGAGGGTGTAATACACAAGGTTGTGTTGAGAGCCTGCCACTCAGTGTAACCACACCTCCTGCAGGTACACACACACTCAAAGCAAAGAAAAGTACAAGGCGAGCACAATTCTAAAAGGAAATGCACAACTTTTAATTTTTATCAGGACATCTGAATGCTATATATTAACAGATGTTTGCTGAGGTTGAAAACATTTAACAGGGGTTCTCACCAAAGTATTTCAGTTGTTCTCTAAACCTGTGTCCTCCATTGTTTTTGTTTTTCAATAATAGAATTCATCATAAACCCAGACCTCCCATTTCAAAGCTTTGTCTTTTTTTAACACTCTAATAAATCTTCTAAGGAGCAGAATATCTCAACAGAAAGTTCAATGCTGCTATAAAAAAATATCTTTTTGCCTAAAGTTTTTCCTTGAAAGTGTAAAGAGGTGCATTGTTATTTATTCCAACACCTCTTACTTAAATTATGGTTGAATGAGCAATTTACTGATGAGTAAAGTGGTCTAGACCCAGCAACCCAATTTAGATTAACTGCGTTTTTTTTTTTTTTTTTTTTTTTTTTTTTTTTTTTTTTTTTGTCGCGCGATAACAGTTTTGCGATAATGCAGCGCGTTAACGGCCCACCACTAATATACTGTATATCTATATATATCTAAATTGGGTTGCTGGGTCTAGACCAGGCATTACCAAATGGCAGACTCCGACCTGGACCCAGATCCAGTTCTTTCCGGATTCCAGACCGCAGCAAATCTAGGACCCGCTCCCCCGGTCCAGGTGAAGGATCGGACGTGCCTCCTTCACCTGGATCCTTCACCCGGCTCCCGGTCTAGGTGAAGGAGGTGCGTCTCCCGAACGGGCCTCCTGGACCCGCGGCTCCTGGTCCAGGTGAAGGATCGGTTTGGATTTGGGAGACACTCCTCCTTCACCTGGATCCTTCACTCTCACGCCTCTCGTTAATAAAGTGAATGTTGCTGCTCAAACATGTGTTTCTCAGCATAACTGACAGCTGAACATTCAACAAATCAAATATTATCACATAAAATATAATAATATCACATAAAACACATTGATCTATCAGTGACTTTATCAGAAGTTTGTCTTTAGTTTTCAGACGCATATTAAAGTTTAAATCCCCTAAAGTGATTTTATTTAACAAAAACATGATGAAACAGCCCTGTAGGATAATGTGAAATAAACAGAGGAATAAAGACATTTGAAGGCAGATTTAATCCATTACAGATAAACTGGATGCTACAATCACTTTTTGACAGGTGAAAAAAATCAGTTTGAAGTTATTTGATGTGGTAAAAAAGAGAGTTGATGCTTTAATCAGGTCACCTGTAAACTAAATGTAATCCTTTACTGTCAGGAGATGAGAAGGTTTCTACAGTAAAACTATTAAAACAGAGTGAGCCTTAGAAAACAGCTGTAAAGTTAAAGGAGACAGACCTCTGATGACACATCAATGTGTTTTAGTGTTTAAATGTTTCATCCTGATAACTTGATCAACCATCAGAGGTTGTTAAAATGAGCTCAGAGCTCATCTGGTCTGGAGGTTCTGGTTTGTGACTCAGGTCTGGGTTTCTGAGGGAAGTTCTGACAGGTTTAGTATTTCTTGTTAGGTTAGTAACAGCTGATCCAAACAGTGGATCAGGGAGAGTCAAGTTCAGCTGCTGCCTCTGTTTCAACTCTAGACTTGAAGTATCACGATTCTTCAGCCTCATGCTCATTCACACCGGTATCATGAACCCTTTGGCAGAATTCAAATGAGCCATTTTAATTTAGATTTTATAGATAGATAGATAGATAGATAGATAGATAGATAGATAGATAGATAGATAGATAGATGATAGATAGATGATAGATAGATGATAGATAGATGGATAGATAGATAGATAGATATGATTTTGTATGAGTGTTTGTTTTTTATTTATTGTCTAAATAAATAGAATGACAATCATGCCTCATGGGAATGTGAATCAAGCAATTTTATCTCCCCGTTGAGTTTTTTAAATTAAATATCTGTACTTTGAGATGAGTTCCCAACTCTAAACACAAATAATTAAACTATTATCATTTTATTTCAGATGCTCTACATATGAACTGATCACCACAAGAACTCGTCTGGAATAGAGACTGTTTGTGCAAACTGATTCAAATCAGTCACAGATAGTGGAGATGATTCTATCCAAGTAGCAAAATCTAAATTTGTAACCTTTAGCTCTTGTTATTGAAAGTGTTGAATATATACTTTCTAACGCCTATGTCTTAGTCAGAAAACAACAAAAGACAGACTGGGAAAAGTTCTGCTGTTCAAGTTCAAAACAAAGGCATAAGAAAGTATAAATTTTAAATACCAGACGTTTCCTCTCTTTCCATCTCTCTTTTTACCTCTGTGCCTCTGGCATCTCTTTAGACTTCTTTAAGGCAAACTGTCTTGATGCGTCCTTGTTCTGAGAAAGAACAGAGAGAAGATAGTCGAGCAAGAGACAGAGGAGCAGAGTAGGAGGAGAGCAGAGAGAAAGAAGTGAACATAAAAGTGCATAGTTTAAAACGATTAGTGACACCTCTGATATTGTACCTGCTAACACAGCATGAGGAAGACACAGGCTCACTAACAGTATGTGTGTCTTTGTGAGTTTTGTGTTAGACGCCTGCATGTCTGTGTGTGTGTGTGTGTGTGTGTGTGTGTGTGTGTGTGTGTATGTGTGAGTGTGTGTGTCTGACAGAGAGAGGGAGCGAGAGAGAAGCACTCTGGGAAGGAACAGTTAACTGATCTACAACTTTATATTTCCTAAAAAGAAAAATGTAAGATTTTTTTTTTAAATAGCAACCTAAAGCAAACTAGATTTAAAAACAGTAACCCTTCAAAACATCCCTAAAAGTCAAATATAAACTCAGATATTTACTCTGAAAACAGTTGAGCTTGGAATTCCTACGTACAGGATAAAGCAACACAAATAGTAGCTGATGCTCCTGCCCTGTTTTCTTGAGTTTTATTTTGTGTCATGCAGTGAAACCCCCTTTGTTATTGATAGATATAGAAACCAAGACTGAAACACAAAGAAGAGCATGTTTAGAGTTTCTGCAGACATAATGAATGTATTAAAATGGTCATTTCTGTTTGTGAGCTTCAGCTATTAAAACCTTTTCTGTGTGTGGGTTTTTTTCTTACTTCTTTCTGTGTTTTGCAATCCATACTCGGGGATAAGATGTCTTCAGCAATCAGTTTTATGGTAGCAGAAAGAGAGCTATGTTTGATTGAAGGGTCACTTTATACATCAGAGGGCCTGTTCTTTTTTTCCTCAGTCAACAGTGTGATCAGTGATTTTCTTCTTCTGTTTATTGTCCTTATCTTGTTATCTGTCTTTTCCTACATCTTCTCTGTTGTTGTTAAAAATATCAGAGTTAAAAAAAACATTTTTAGTTATCTTTTTACTGAATTTTACAACATTACACAGTGCAGTTGCTGGTAGCGCCTTTATTCCTCCCTCTATCTGCTCTTTCTCACCATCAGGTTCAGAAAGCAAACAATGCTTATTATAAATGGACACAGATATGCCCATGAGTTGCAGCAGGCTGAAGCAATTAGCACTCATTTAGAGTCTGGTTGTGCTGCAGACTGAGAACGAACAGAGCAGGAACAGAAGTGACAGAAAGAAAGAAGGAAATGTTTTCTCAGTGAGCTGAAGGTCTTAATGGATGAAGAACATCACAGACGAGCATCTTCTCAATTTCACTCCATTTAAAATAATCATCCAACAGCTTTTTCTTATGTTTGTTTTGAACATGAAGCACTATTTGCGGAAATGTAATCATAGTTTTTTATATTTTTATTTTAAAACAAAAAATGTCAGCAGAGGAATGTTTTCCACTTTATTAATAGAACAGTCTGATGCTACTCACTGAAAAAAAGGATGAGTTCTATTTTTCCTGATAAAGCTGCTCTCTTTTTGTGAACATTTTTATTGTTTACCAGCAGCTCTCAGGAGATGGTAGATTTTTCACACTTAATGTGTGTTACAAACCTCAAAGCTCTTTGAGAATCAGATGCTTTTGCATCAATTTACATAAAAAATTGTGTTTTTTCCCTCTAAATGCATTCATAAATCCTTTTTGAAATGTGGGCAAACTGACATGTTTAGCTGGCAGTGTAGAAAGAAGCGTAGATGTTCCTTTGTGAAGGCTCTGTGAATTAGACGGAGACGTTAAACTCTAAATTGCACTCGGAAAAGACGAGCAGTCTGTTGGTAAATTTGGGCCTGAGCTGTTTGATTGGTAATAACCGAAGTGGGAGATGAGTGATACACTAGATACATTCAGGTGGATTTTGAAAGGCTTTTTGTTGTTTTGGATGATGAAGAAACAAGATACTAAACCAAAACCACAAACTCTCTTAACTTCATCCACATTGAACATTTGCTCTGTTGTTTTTATCCACCTCTGGTTCTTCACATCCATCTCTTCTATCTTATTCAGCTCTTCTGTTTTCACTGGACTCTTAAGTGTATATATTTCAATCACAATGATAGACATAGACTCCTAAGTGTATTTGTTTCAATCACAATGATCCCATAGTAATAAAAAAACTTTAAAATATTTTGTTTTTCTTACCATCATTATCCTTTTCTTCACAGCTCCAGATGGGTTGTCACCTCCAACGTTAGTCAGATCAACTAACTCGAGTCTGAGTGTGTCCTGGTCCGCTCCCATCAACTCCAACGCACCAGGCCCACTTCAGTACAGCCTGCAAATGAGAACATCCCCACAGAGGCCTGTCATAAGGTAAGAGCAAGCATGAAATACACAGACAATTTGGTTAAACAAGTGGACAAGTGTGTCAACAGTTCTCCAGAGTGTTTTCTGATGTATAAGCACTCTCTTTTTAAAACAGGTTAAGTCACAAGAGGCTCAAAATAAGATTCTAAGCAAAACACGTGAAAGTTGTTGAAGGCAGACATGTGATAATTAGAGGCTTTGAAATGGAACACCGGATTCTCGAATACATATTATAAATATGTCTCCTTAAAATGTGAATATACACATATGCATAGACAGAGAGGTACATTATACAGCATAGCTGAATATGTCGCATCTCGATGACAGACCATCAGAAAAACAAAGACAGAATGAAGCAGAGAGACAGGAGGGCGAGTCAAAAAGACAAAAAAATATATATCAAAGACGGGGACAGCAGGATAGCTGGGTTGAGGAATTGTGATAGAACAAAAAGAGAGAGAAGGTGTGCATCTGATATGTATTCATTACATGCTTCCTGACAACAAATTGCAATTTAATCCAAGAAGAGGAGGCTCTCATTCTGTGGTAATAAATAAATGACTAGCTACATGTATTATATATCAGACAGTCATGCCCTCCTCCTCCTCTTCTATGGAAATCTCGTTGTTACCTGATTTATTCATTCATTCATCCCATCTATCCATCTGATGCTAAATGGTCAATGGTGTCTCATTTATGACAATATTCCTTTACTTTGTCCTGGATTCTTTTGTAAGATTATATGACACGAGGTCAACTATGTGATGTGAGAACTAACTGATACGCTACCAAAATATTGTACTTTTGGGGAACGTAGTTTATTTTAATTGACTCTTAGAATTTTATGACCCTTCTATTTCATTGGGCTGTATTGAAAGGATGAGTTAGACATGATTATGAAAATACTGCATAAAGGGAATGCATAAATATACAGTTTGTTTTAGGCTACTGCAGCTGGGGAGCTGCCCAGTGCTGAATCTCCACAATCAGACATTAAAGCAGTTATGAATGAAAGATTTAATTGAATTATAAGAGTTCCCTAGAGCTGACCAATCAGAACGTATTAATGCAAATTTTACCACAATAGATCCAGATCCAAACTCCGTGTCAATCAATGTTTTTTCTTTCCACATGTAGGCTTTTGGAAAATGCAACCAACACCTTTTCCTACGATATAAAGGGTTTGTCACCGTATACACACTACCTGCTCAGAGTGGTGGTTTCACATGCTTACGGACAGACATCTAGCCCTTGGGCAAACCTAAGCACTGCAGAGGACAGTAAGTACCACACACACATAGATGTGTACTAGTTGGACATAAAAATAAATTACTTCATGTAGTTGTGAAACCAAAGTTCTTTTAGTGTTGAGATTTGTCACCTCACTAGCAATGGTTGCTGATAGTGAGTAACTTTTTAAATCTACATTGCTCCTTATGTTAACAGTCCTGCTAAGTTTTACAAATGACTAAACAGATGAAACGATACATAAGTAATTCCTATACAGTCCTCCCTGTTGTTCAAATTGCACGTAGCAATTACTGCAGCAATGCATTGTTGTTGTTTATTTACTTTTGGACTGGAAATACCCATCTGTTGTCTATGTTTTGTGTGCCTTCACTGCCTGGATGTGCTTCATGGTGTGTTTTTGCTTCAAGTGAATTCTGACATTTCTCCTGCTTTTAGGTAATGATCAAAACTACTGGCAAAAACCAAACAGTTGTTGTTGAGTTAAAAGCAGAGCGTTTTCCCAGTTAGTTTACATTTGAGTGGCACAATGTTGTGTTTTTATTGATGTTAGTGGAAATTGTGTCAGTACTGCAGAAAGAATGCATGAAACAAAAATCAGGTGATGGAAACCTGGACTCAAGAAGGACCGGTTGAAGCTCACTGACAGGGTTAGATCTGCATACTGTAAGGTGTGTGTGTGTGTGTCTGTGTGTGAGTGACCTAGCCAGTGTCATTGTGGGCTAATTACTGTAATAGAATCATATTAGCCACTGGAACAGCCTCCTCAGTGCAAAGTTATAAATTAATTAGCACCACACTATTATCACATACATTATCATTAAGCTGCTGTGTTTTGCATACATTGATACATGTGTATACACACACAGAAATGCATTCAGAGCATGCACACACATCCGTGCATGTAGTCCATAACTACAAGCTCACTTACTTGCACCGTGATGCACGTGCACACCCATTCAGACATGCAGCAGACATTGAGGATGCATTAAATTACATACCTGTGCTTTTCTCATTGTTATGCAGAATTGATTTCCCTCCAGCAAACACACACACACCTATATCCACACAAACTCTGACACACAATGAGCTTTTATCACATATTTTACAGCTCAGCAATTGTAGAGTGGACATTACTCGTTTTTTTGTTAATCGTGTAAGATTGACACACAGTGTGTGACTGTTTTAAGATGGTTATGATCGTCTTTCTCCTTCAAATATCCTAACTCCTTTGTGTCCATTTTAGGCAAACACAAATAGAATCTCACCTCACTAAATCTGAGTTGTATAAATGTGGAAAGTCTAATCATTGTTAAAGTAAAGAAGTTTGAACCTGATAGCATTCTGATGTAAAATAAAGGTCTTTCGCCCACAAACAGAAAATTACATTTTAAAAAAAGTATTTAAATTTAAACAAACACAGATTCTAAGAACTTGAGATCAAATTGTATCACTTTTGTTCATTTGTTTTCTTTTTTAAAGGAGCTTTACAGGTGTAAAATAGATGCACACTATTAACATACACAAACATTTATACATACTACTATAACTTTAGATCTCAAGTCATGATAGTACTTTTGGTTTTCACCTTTTGGAGCTACCTAACCTACTTATTAGGGTGTTCGTCTCACAAACAGAGTGTTTCTGGTTCAAACCCTGCTCTGTATGGGTCTCTTTGTTGTTGTGTCCTTGGGCAAGACACGTCACCTACCTTACCTGCTGTATTTATATATCAGAATGGTGGGTCTGAGTGTCTTGCTAGGCAGGAACAGATTTTACTTTCAACAGGAGATGTGTAACATGCTTTTCCTGTTTTGCAAATAGATTTATTTTATTTGTGGTTTGAATCAGAATCTGCTTAGGCAACAGAGTGGACAGGCAGGGAGAAAGGAGACAAACAACAGGAAAAACCCCAAAACAAAACAGAGCCAGAGAGAGAGAAAAAAGGAGAGTGGGGGCATGTATTTTTAGGGTTGCTTGTGTGTGTATGTCTTAGTCTGTGGCTGTGAATTTAAGTATTACTCTGTGTTTGTGTGTCTGTATGTCTGAGTCTTATAAATGTGAATGTAAGTATTCCTATGTGTGTGTGTGTGTGTGTTATTGTCATTATAGTACTCTGAGATCTAATGTATGTTGACGTGAACCATTTTACCAATATCGATGCGTTTCTTCTTCTTTTCCTTCTGCATCTCTTTCTTTTTGCTTTTGGATTTAGAATTACCGTAGTTTTCGTTCTCACAGAAGATAGGAAATGGAGTAAAAACTAAAGGTGAAAATGCAGGAAAAAATGGTATAACGAGGAACTGAAGAAAAAAGAGGAAAAGAACAGAAGACTGGCCTAATGACAGAACAGATAAAGAGAGAGACCCACACTCCCTCCTTTCCTTTTTATCATTCCATTAAAGTTTTATATCCATCTTTTTAATGTAATTTGGTCCCTGTGAATTCCTGTCGCTGCAGAACAGACAGACGGCTCCTGTGAACATAAACTCTAGCCGTGTTGGACAGCTCCCTTTCCTCTGTCTACTCCCATGTTCACACCAGCTAAGTGATCTAAGAGTGTGTGTGTGTGTGTGTGTGTGTGTGTGTGTGTGTGTGTGTGTGTGTGTGTGTGTGTGTGTGTGTGTGTGTGTGTGTAACTGTCTGCCTGTGTACGTTCTGGAAGAGAGGTGTGTATTTCAGAGGGCTCTGAAGAGCATGAATAAAGAGTAAGAGTAAAGCTCCACTTGAACAAAATGATCTTAGCAAAGCGGTCTTAGAAAGTGAAAATGTAGGTGTGTGTGTGCAAGAACATTAAATAACATTAAAAACATTAAAGAATAATCCCTCTCCAACCAACCCGAACTGAAAGCAGAGTGAGACAGAGGGAGTATAAAGGGGAAGAATGAGGTTAAAGGTAATGACAGAACACAAAGAATTCATGATATTTAATTAATTACTGACTGCATTAATAAAATATTCCTTTACCTTTTTCTACTATATTTTAGTCAGTTATCATGTCCAAGGAAGTAGAACAGCATAATCCAGTTTTCACTTTAATGTGAGACAAAGCTTTTATACAGTACAGTTTTTAACTGAACTTGTTTCTGCCAAAGCCTTTTTTATTTAATACATCTTAATTTAAAAATGCACCAGTACTAATATTTCAATAAATTTACACCAGTGATAAATTACAAAGTACGGAGTTGTTGACTTAAACTTTCTCTTTTGATGTAAGTTAGGACCTCTCTTATTAGTGAGTGTACTGTTGATGTAGAGGTAATGACAGAAAACATCTAGTGTGCCTTCACATGACAGAAACAGCGAGTTTTGAATTTGGTTTAAATCTGAATTGGGTATGTGAGCTGGTCTGAGGTCGACCAAACTGAGTGTTTAGATCTGCTGAAAACACCAGCCTCCTTTCATTATTTATACCAGATCCAGAACCAGGGCAAAGAAAAGAATGATCGACCCCATCCATACAGCCTATGAGCTATTCACCCTCCTTCCTTTAGGCAGAAAGTTGAGCTGCCTTAAAACCCAAACAAGGCCGAGAAAAGCAAGTTCACTAAGTTTTCATGAACTCTGACCCCGAGCTATCATCTGCACCTTGTTCAATACAATATGATTGATGTTTATTTATGACTGTTGTTTATTTAGTTGTCAATTAACTAGGTTTGTATGGGTGACACACTTTATTCTCCCACGACAAATGAATCTGAACTATATTTCTCTATGTGAATGTGTATTTCTTTATGTAAATGTTAACAAGTGTATAACTGCCCTGGTCTGTACAAGGCAATCCCACCAGTTTTACATCGTAAAGGTAGATGAAGGGTTTTGGAATGTTTGTCATTCATTTGCCATTACAGTACTGCTTAAACCAGACTAACCAGATGTTATAAAACACATTTGGACCAAATAAACAGGTTCTCTGAGAGCTATGCAGCATCAACAACATCAAACTTTTAAAGGCTTTTCTCTGGCTGTATCCACACCACAGACTGGAATACCCGATGCATTGGTCCATCTCTTCTTCCATCCATCTGTCCATCACTGATAAACAAGACATCAAGACCTGGAGGGAGCATTCCATCTGTTTTCAGATGAGAACCATGACCTCATATTTAGAGGACCTGACTCTCACCCTGGCTGTTTCACTCTCTGCTGTGAAACACCCCAATGCATGCTGAAGACCATGGTCAGAAAATACCAACAGAACCACATCATCTTTTAAAAAAGAAGGGATGAGACCCCGAGAATGCCAAACGAGACAACTCTTCTTCACAACTACACCTTTAAGATCCAGTTCATGAAGAACACAAACAGGCAAGGAGAAACCCTGGTGGACAACCCTGAAGGCCAATTCATACTCCATGAGAAGAAAGAACTTTGTTCTTGCTGGGGTTCTGCGAGAACATAAATTACATCATTTTGTTCTCACAGACCCAGTTCGGCAGCGCTAACGTCTTGTTCTTGTACACATCAGCTGAGCCGAACTTTTTTTGGCAGGACGTCCGAGAACAACTGCTGTGATTGGTCAGAAAGGGAGGATGAGTGTGGTTAGTGCGGGTAGTGGTTGACGTTGTACGTTGATGTAACTTTTTCTCCGGTGCCTGCTGTGCTGCTTTGTGCGGACGAACCTGAGGAGTCGTATAGGTCTGGATCGAACTGCGCTAGCAGCAGACCACCACGGACCGCGAGGGTTTGCGCCGTAGACCTGTATGCCTCCTCAGGTCCCCGGAGGTTGGATCGTTTTAAACTGCACACACACACACACACACACCTGATATGCACACCTGTCTGACACATCGCTGAAGTAGTTCGGCAGCTGAGTTCTCGGGGAGTGAGAATGATCCCTGCCGAAACGAACTTTTTTCTCATTCTCGGAGCTCCCACAGCGAGAACACAGTTCTTGCTTCTCGTGGAGTATGATGTGGCCTTGACTTAGTGTTGAGAATGTGAGCAAATTCTGTGTTTAAAGTTTTTTTAAGTAGCACAAAGTTCAAGGGCAATGGCAGAGATTAAAAAAGAAAAACAAGACAACATTCATTAGATTCAGATCCTTCACCCCGAGTAGACAAGGAGCAGAGTATCAGTGGAGAGGAGCAAATCCCTTTTACTCCTACCAGGTAGAGTAGAGAACCTCTGTATTGTAATAACTAACAGTGATAAGTGGTTATTAGGTATATAAATACCACTTATATAGTAAATTGAAAAACATAATTTATGACACCTTATGATTGTATTTGATATTAATCTGAAATCCAAGCTTGTATCTTTAGCAGCAACATGTTCAACAGCTTCTGTCCGTTTCATTCTCTGACCATAGAGAATGAACTTGATTCACATCCAGTAATGAAATTCCCCATTGATTTGTATAACTTTTCAAAATAAATTTCCATGTTTTAGTTTGAAAGCCACATGTTTTTTTCCCTCTTTTAGTAGCTCATTTATTCATCAGAAGGTCACTTACTTAGAATTAAATAAATCATATTGAATCATCAACGTCTGTAAAGGACAGTAAAGTTTGTGAATGATTGACATGTCAAAGGAATCATGATGGCTGTAGTTACTTAAAGGCTAATGCACATCTCATATAGTTCTGGTTGCAGATCAAGCTCATGACCTTGGTCATGCCTCATCCTCTTTCTCACTGCCTCTTCAGTGAATCCTAAAGCCGCAACGACTTTAAATAATCTGTAGAAGAGTAAAGATATGAAATGCAATGTAAATTTGTACCGTATTACTTGTCACGTTTTGACAGCTTGTTGTAAGCATCTTGATAACAGTAAAGCTCAGCGTTTGTTCTCATTATGACTCCTAGGAGCCTCAGCTCACCTTCAAAAGCCTCATTCACCCCCCCCCCCACACACACACACACACACACACACACACACACACACACAAAACACACGTGTCCACAAACACGCACATGCATGCACGAGGCCCTGTGTAAAATGAATACCCTTCTTTCTCCTCGCATGGACACACGTGGAAATACACACCTAAATATACACATACTGGTAACTACACACATACGCACTAAGGTGTTTGAGAAGCTGTGACCACAAACACACACACATTTTTCTTAACCCTCCCCCTCTCACAGCCCTTGTCAGTTGATTGTGTTATTACTATGCTAACCAAATCCTTATAAATGTGATTTAAGGCTTGGCGGCCCTGCAATCCTGTTTTCCCCTTCTGCTACTGTTTTACTGGAGAGCAGAGGGAGGCGCAGATAGAGGGGTGAAGAGAGAGAAAAAGAGATGGGGAATGGAGGAAGTGAGAGGGTTGAAATAAGCAAGGTGCTGTTGGGAATGGTAGGATGAGAGACAGAAAGGAGGTGAGGAGTGAAAGGTGAAGTCAGAAAACCAGAAGGAGCTATGCTGCTAACACAATCTCCAACACTTGCTCTGTACTAACCAGAAAGCAGTAAAGCATCAGCAACACTCCCACTCTCCACAAAACAAGTAAAAAAAACATCAAGTGCATCTTTAATGAAAATTTCAATTGAAAAACTTAACTGCCCTTCAAATTGCAGAATTTTACACGCGTCAGTAAAGCCCGAACAACACTTAGACGGAGAGGAGTGGGTGGGGCGGGGGGAGGTGGAAGAATGGAGGCAACCAGAGGGGTTATTTTGGGTGGTTGATGGGAACTGGATCAAAGTGACTGGATTGGGTTTGGATCAGTTAGAACTTTTGGTCTGCTTCTCTTTTCATCTTTATCCTGTGTGTCTGTTAATAAGATAGATTTTACCAAACAATGCAAAGAATTTCAGACAAAAGCATCAGATATGTGTGAAGTCTAATTAAACATTCAATAAAAGATGGGCAGACGCCCAGAGCTTTCGCAATAAGAGGCAAGCGTGCAGTCAGGCACAGCGGCATGCATATAGGAAGGCAGGGAGATGGGCTCCTTGGTTATTCGTAGGGGTTCAGTGGACCTTTGGTGGTAATTGAATCAGTGTGAGTGCTGAGGAGAGCTAGCATAAAAACCTGTTAACCTAAAAGGTCAACTTCCTGCATTGTTTATTTAGTATGGATGGAGGCCAGAGAGAAAGGAGAAGACACCCTGATACAAAGCACAAAAAGGGCATGGAGAGTAGGAAATAAGAGAGCTGGTATAAGGAGAACAGGGAGGTAAAGAGGAAAAGAGAAGAGGGAAGAGACAGACTGGAAGAGGTGCTGGGGAAACATTTGTCTGTGTATGTTATACCACTCAAGCTTTGGATGCTTTTATGTCTTTCTATATTGATGTTTTTTATGCAGTATCAGTAAATGAAAAACACAACTAACATGTAAGATTTACTTTCATTTAGTCACTTTTTAATTGCAAATATTTTGGAGGGAAATTTTCCTCACCTCGCTTTCCTCCGTTTATCTCGATCCGAGTCGCGGGTGCAGCATCCCAATTGGGGCATCCCAGGCCGTCCTCTCCTTTGTAGGCCAAGTCGTCCAGCTCCTCAGCTGGAACACCCAGGCGTTCCCAGGCCAACCTGAAGATGTATTTCCTCCAGCTTGTCCTGGGTCAACCTGGAGGCCTCCTTAGATTGGGAACTTTTCTAAATTTTCAATTGTCCCAAAGACTTGGGACTTGGCACAGCCAAGTTAGTGACTGGCTGTGAGACTTTAACTCATTTCTATACAGAGTTGCTTGACTGCTACTTATAGCATGAGATATGCGCTCAAACACACCATCCTGGAATCTAAATAAAGAATCACTAAAGACATTTACATTTGTTTAATTTGTTTTTAGCAGAATTAGGACATCCTAGCCTCATTTACTAAGCATTAGCTGGCATCTCACTTTGTAGGCCTAGTAAGCCTATCAATCAATAAATAGTGTACAAAATGTGCACTTACTTTATCTACATAGCTGTTGTTTCTCGTGCATGCCTGCTGACACACACATAAACATGCTTGTGCGTCTAATCTCTCATACACTTATGCACACATAGAACTGCTCATCTTCTTTCACTCTCACCCTTTCTGTCTCTCCCTACTCACACACACAAACACACACACACACACCATCTGGGAAAGCCGTTAGCGGTTAGCGGTAGCACTTAGCGACGCAGCACGCTCCCTCAGTCCGCTCAGTCACCTTGATCTGCTTGCCCTTCACACAGCACCATTACTGCTGCACTGCATCGCTGTGGGTGTGGGCATGCGAGTTAATGCATGAGTTAGGAAGAGTGTGTGTCCGTGTGTGTGTCCATTATAGAGCAGTACAGTGGGATGTAAATGCCAGGGGAGTAGGAGGAGGGGGGGGGATTAGGTATTACCTTCAAATGAGCTACCATGAAGTGTATTTATTTTTTGACTGGTTCTGTGTTTGTTCTTATCTTTGCATGAACAGCCACAGTCATGTGACTGTTTGTACATCGCTCTCTGATGTGCATCTCTTCATGTTTCTAATAGGATCATTCTGTGTTCTGGATGGGAGGATTTAAAACACACACTAAAAGTTTCACACAACATAAATACAAAGTGAACAGAAGTTGGTAAGCGCTCTCTGGAACCACAACTCTGGTTCTTCAGTTCTAAAATGTTCTTGAATGTATAAAGTTAAACATCAAACATTAATCAGAAAATCTAGAGCTACATTATGATTACTTAATAAACTTGAATAGACTGGAAATCTTGGTTTCTCAGACCTCATACATTTCTTGTGATCTAGCATTGAATTCTTTGCCAAACATCCATTAAATTCCAAAGTGGAGCTGATGTATTTTGGATGTCACTTAGCAAACACAGTGTTGTGAAAAACTATTTGCCCTTTACAGGTTTCTACTGTTTTTTGACTAGTTTTACGAAGATGATTTCCTTTATTAGAGGGAAAAAAGCTATCCAAACTAACGTGGCCTATGTGAAAAACTAGTTGTTTTCCAAAATAAAATAACTGGCCATAACCCTATCGATGGCAAAAACTACAATCAAATGTTTGCAATAACTAGTAATGAGTCTCACATCACTCCTCTTTACCAAAGTGTTTGAATTCAGCCACATTGGAGGGTTTTGAATTCATGGTTCCATCAGTTAGCAGTGAGCTCAAACACCCATTTGCAGGTTCTTATTTTGTTCCTTCCCAGATCTAGAGCTGTGGAGCAGTAGTACCCACCCACCCATCTTCTGATGCTGCCATCCTTTTTATCTGGTTCTAACTACTGGTACTTGGCTGATTTCAGATCTGCTCAAATCTAATTATCTGCTGACTCTGATATCTTTTTGTTTTACTCACAAATCACTGATCACAAAACCCTTATTTTTATTAAGATAATTACAATTCTTCACATTAAATGTGTTATGTGTTGTGTATGTTCTAAAATGATAGATTATGTAAAAGTGTTTTTTTAGGGGGAAGCAGATTCTAGTTTGTGTTTAATTGTTCTTCGTTCGGTCAGCCTACACTTCACCTTGTGGGAACATGCATTCGCGTGACTCACAGGTAGTCACAAGCACTGAAAAATCCTAAATGCAACATGCATGGCTTCAGGGGAGAAAGTAAGGAAGAGAATTTCCATACTAATCCCTTGAATATTGATTTTAACATCACTCTTTGTCCTTCTGATGTCTTCTGTAATGTCACCGGTCATATACTCTATATTTGTCGTCTTATTCCTTTATAAAGTCACATTCTTCAGAACAAATCACCTTCCTCACTTTTATCTTACTGTTTTATAAGCTTTAATTTTTTTCCCCCATTGTCATTCTTTGTCTGCAGGTCCAGGGCCAGTAGATGCTCCAACTGTAAATGTCCTTCATCCTCGAAGTGTATCAATTACCTGGGCCCCTCCCTCACAAACAAATGGCATTATTACTAATTATACCCTCTATCTCCACCCAGGCGCTGGTATTAGTTCAGGTCATAAATTTGATTCATTCAGCATCGACAACTTGACCCTCAACCCCAACCTGAGCACACAGTTTGGCAGAGAGGAAGCACGTCTTCACTCAGGTTCCAGCTTCATGACATCGTCGAATCTTACCAACCCCCAAGACCCAAACCACAGCACCTTACCTTCTACCAGCACAGGATTTAATAATAACTTAAACACAATACGAGACACTGCACACAGATTCTTTAACCATTTCTCCACCTCGAGTCCTCCTACTGTAGAAGGTGATGAGAATGACCACTCTACCATCGTTTTACATCCAAAGGAGCTAAACACCACCAGTTCAAATTCCAGCTTCCCATTGTCCACAGATTCAAGCAGCTATAATCCTGATACTTTAATAAGCAAAGACCCTATTGTCAGCCCTGTTTCCAGTTATTTTAGTGCAGCGTCAAGATCGACACCAATGTCTGTTAGTGTTCCTGGAAACTCGACCAGTTACACCTTCCTCAACCTGCTGCCCTACCAGACGTACACATTCCAGGTACATTTGACCATAGTGTTAATGATTAACACATTTTGTGTTATTTTGCTGATTACTCTTAAGTGACAATAGAAAGTATTTTCTTAGTAATTAATCACTTACACTTCCAAAATTAATGGTTTTAATAGATTTGTGTTTAACTGCTAGCTTTACCTTATTAACACTGATGTTAAATCTTCTAATATCCAGGTGGAAGCATGCACAAGTGTGGGCTGTTCAGCCTCTGGGAGGTTGCAACATTTTCGTACCCTCCCAGCTCCTCCTGAGGGGGTTCCTGCACCTCACCTGTACTCCGACACGCCCACATCTGTTCTTTTATCCTGGGGGGAGCCAGAAAGAAGCAATGGGCCACTAGAACGGTAGGAGACCATCAGAAATTTTCAGCTCCTCTTTAAAATTATGTTCTGGTTATAGAAGGGTCTGGGTTACTTTGGTGTGTTTTTTTAAATGTGCTCCATTTTGGCTGCAGCTGGCTGATCGAGCGTAGAGCTGCTGGGACTAAAGAAGTCTCCACAGTGGGTCATCTTCTGCCAGATGCTTCCCCTCTTTCCTTTTTGGATTCCTCGTCAGCGCTCAGTCCCTGGACTTCCTACCAGTATCGACTTGTGCTCCAGAATCAGGCTGGAAAGGCTTCAGGTGTGAAAAAAACAAGTAACTGTGTTGTTAAATTTGAGTGCTGATTTTGATGTCTGACATAAGAGTCTTAAATTTACATATTTGCAGGGCCCTGGGTCAGTGTCACTACCAGGCCATCTCGACCAGCTGGTCTCAGTCCACCGAGAGTAAGGGTCTTGGGACCAAAGTCACTTGAAGTAAGGACATGATTCTTTGTAGGTTCTTTAAAAGTCTTTGTTGTTTTTATTTCAAGAAGTTCAAATAAATCTGCAGCACTTAATTATTTAAATCAGGCTTTTGATTCGGAGTCATATCACATAATGCATTTAGCTTACAGAAAGTGTCAGAATGAGCCAAGAAGTGTTTGTAGCTTCATTCAACGGGAGAAATAATAAAGTTCAGCTTCATTGAGAATCTCCTCAGTCACTCTGGATTTGGTGGAATAAAAAAGACAAAGCAATGTCACAGTGAATCTTCTGTCTTTCCCTTTCCGGATTTAATGAGAGCGAAAAGCATTCAGCTCAAGGTCCCCTTCAGAAATGGGTGGGGCTGCGACCCTGTCTGAGGCAGCTTCCTTCCTGTCGGCCATTTTGAAGGAAGGACCAGAGTTGAATTTCACCAGTGGCAAATCTCACATCAAGGCCCATCTATGAAAGCCACTGAAATAATATTGCATACATGCACACACACACACAGATTTGCACACACACTCATGCACTTACAGCACTGCACTAACGCTAACTGCAGAAAAATGCTAATGCCTGTCATCATTTCAGAACCGCCCCTGTCATCTCTACAGCAGCACAGCTTTAGGGGTCACAGGTCTAGGAAGGAAAGCGTTCCTTCCTGGTTGTTGCTAATTGGACGGACAGGCAGCCTGCTTCCTGGTTACCAATTGACCTTGACAACAGAGTGGAGGATGCTGAGTATCTCCCTTCACTCAACTCTACAGGGTTTTTCTGTTCACTCCTTCAAAGCACATCACTCCTTCCTCCTGAGGAGAAGATCCCTCTCAATCATCAAACATAAGCTCTTCTTAGTCAGTAATCTCATTATGTTCATATTTAAATACAATTGTTTTTATCTAGAAACAGCCACCAATTTAATATTGATGGTGGTTTAACTGCTGCCACATAGAAGCGTTGTTGGTTTTATAATTGTGCCAGTGTTTGAGTTTAACATTAGAATGAGCTAACTCTTGTAATGAAGCACTCCGTTTGAGGTACCCAGTTTCCATCAGCTGTTTCCTAATAATTGTATAGGTCTGAAAATGACTTTGCATAAGTACAATTTTTTGCATATCTTAAGTAAACTTTTAGTAAGGATTCTACCCAAAGCAGAGCAGTGGGACATGTTCATTCAAAGGTTTAGAGAAGGTCACATTAAGTTCATCTGTAAAAGTTAGAGTTTTTTTGGGTTCATCCTGAAATTTTTCCTGAAAGCCAAATATCCCTACCTGAGTGCAAACTGATCCAGTTATATCTAATTACATGTATCCAGATAAAAACTAATAGAAATAAACTTAATTCCTAACCTCTGAAGGGAGTCCACAGATGTAACCTGTCCATTCACAATAAGAAAAAGCAATAAACTGAGTTCAAAGTAGGATTTGGGAAAATAATTTTGAACTTTTCTCTTCTACAGTTTGGCTGTCCAAGTGGTTTAACTAAGAGGCTAACTTTAAGATTGGCTACTTTTGAAGAAGTTTAAACAATAATTTTTGTGTTATTTGTGCTTTTATTAATGGTGCATCCAGTGAAAGCTTAGCACTGGTCCCTATTATCAGATTCAGACTGCAAATTCTCTCAATTTTGAGTGTTTAAAAAACTGCAGACACAGAGTTGAATTTTACTCTCTTGTCCATATTTGCACACAAACACATATACAAGTGTACACACAGTGGTGCATACTGTACTGGCCTTAGCCCCAGTGCTCTGTGTCAGGGTCTCTGGTGTCTTCACCATCACCAGATTACATCAAGCTATTTAATCTGTAAATGACTTCCACCACAGAGCACACCCAACATGCACTTTGGGAAATGAGCTACCTAACTCAAAATGACCCTGCTCAGTTGTGGTTTGTGTGTGAGTGTGTGTGTGAGCTTGTGTTTGTGTTGTCTAGGTATTACTCATGCATCTCTGTGCGTGTCCTGTGTCACCTCACAGCATCACTTGTTAAATGGATATCAAGGTTGCATGAGAAATAATTAGTCCTGACGTTCATTCATAACATTCTCATCAACACTGAACACTTAATCACTTGAACTTGGGTCAACCACCTCGTATGTGTGTGTGGTTTTTAAACTTTGTGTGTATCTCTGTATGTTCTGTAACACATTAATTTAAGCATGTAAATGTGTGTGTTTGTAATCGGTGTATTGTATGCGAGTGCAGCTATGTGTGTGCATCAGTTAACTCAGTTCTTGATCTGAAGTGCTGACAGACTGAACTGTTTCCAAATCAGATGCAGCCTCACTGGCAGCAAGCTTTTGTTTTTGCATGCAGCAATTCCATTACCAGCTGCTTTCATTATTTTAGCATGCTGTTTCGTGTGTGTGTGGTGTGTGTGTGTGTGTACACATGTGTGCATGTTTGTGTGCAGCTTGGTTTAAATGTGATGAAAGGAATCTTCAAAGTCAGGTTATCTTTCTCCACAGGACAACACACACACACACACACACACACACACACACACACAGTGACCAACCTAATTATGTTTTTCTCCTTTGCAGGTGACTTGTGGCACTCAAATCTGACTACACATGCATTTACACTCTGAATAATGTAGTTTTTACATTTACACGTGCATATGCTCTGTGCTGTCTCCATTGATTTGATCCTTCTTGAGCAATATTTAAAAAAATTTAAGTCGCCAAAATTTTTATGGATGTTTGTCTTTGATGATGTTTTTAAAGTTTTATTTGGGCTCACTCTACAACCATTAAATGATTTTATCTAAAGAAAATAAACAGCAAAACAATAAAAACCAGAGGAGACTGTTATCTACTGAGGCAACAAACCAAATGTTGTCAAATGGTTGAATCTGTTCACTCTGGGAAAATATCACCAGCACATGTCAGGAACTGTGATCACTACACAACCTTTAATAAACTATTAAAACAGTGGTTGAATACAAATATACTCAAGCAGCTGGGTCTTCATCCAGTTTTAGATCATGACTTAAAGAATGAACACCCTGATACAAGTGGCTGAAGTGAGTTTCGTCTGTAAGGTGGCCAACTCAGCCTTGGAGATGAGGTGAGGAGCTCTGTCATCTGAGGGGACTTTGAAGAGCTGCTACTCCTCTCCTCTCCTCTGTGGTAAAATTAGTCAGTGGAGGTGGTTCAGGTATCTGATTAGGATGTGTCCTGATCACTTCTGTCAGTAAGGAGAGACGAGGTCTGGCCAGAACTTGCTGAAGGGAATATATATCTTCTCTGACCTGGGATTGTAGCACCTCAGGAGTATGTGGAAAGTGCTGCTATAGAGAAAGGGATGTCTGGATCTTCTTTCTGGATCTGTTACCTTTGCATAAGTGACAGAAGATGAATAGATGGAAATTTAGCTAGACTTAAATTTTATCTGTACTAATGGGTTACAACCAAATCTCCAGTTTACATTTTTTTTGCTTCAGGTCACATGGTCTCCTCCTCTGATTCCCAACGGAGAGATTTATGGATATGAAATCCGCCTTCCGGATCCCAAATTTTCTCACGACACCAGCAATGCATCTGAGCTCACCGTCATCATAAAGGACCTGGTTCCATTCACAAATTATAGCGTCACTGTGTTGGCGTGTTCAGAAGGTGGCGGACATGTTGGGGGATGCACTGAAAGTCTCCCGACTCCTGCTACTACATTACCCACAAGCCCTGAAGACTTGGCACCTCTATCGGTGGTGGCAGTCAGTGAATCTTTCCTGGCCGTTTCCTGGGAGCCACCGAGTCGACCAAATGGGCCGAACATCAGGTAAGACTGACAAAACCCCAAAATAAAACCTCACTGGAACCAGCTCTTAATAGATGAGATGGTCACCAAATAAAGTCCATAGACTGTGATGCTTTGAGGGGACTTTTATGTATTTAAGTGTTTCATGCCAACAACAAACCATCACATTTAAACATGTTTCAGCATTATGTTGTTTGTGTGATTTCCTCCTCTTTTTCTGGCTGGAGTATTTTCAGCAGCTTGAGAATTATCACAAGTAATTCCCAGCTGATGTTTATGTTTGTTTATTCATTTATCAGGCGCTTTCAGGCATACCTATCAGGTATGCTGTGATCTACTGATAATAGCAAATCTGTGATACAGCTAGTGTAATTCTGTGATTGTCTAATCAAATTACTGTCCCACAATTAGTTTAGACTGCTTTAATAATTGTATTATCTACAGCTCTATGGATTTTATTTAAAATGGTTCCAGATTCATTTAGACTTTTCCAAAAGTCCTTGTTTCTCATTTTTGTTTTCTAAATTGGTGCCACGTTTTCATCTAATAAATATCTAATCCTGCAGTTGAATAAATATTCTACAGTTCCACTAGAATATTTCCAAGTTGGTGTAAACTAGAGGTGTCTGACCTCTTTCAGAGGTAGTAGGTCAGTGAATGAATTCTCTCACAGTCAGGTTATAACATTTACTCTACCTGAAGGAAAACAAAGGTCATTACTTTAATTAAAGCTTCTTTGTTCATTCCTGTTTTTAAATGGCTCCTTATTCAAATTGAAATTAAGAACAGTTATCACCATTTATGTTAAACATATAAGGAGCTGCTAGCATTCAGTATTGATGCATTAAAAACTCGGATTGCAAATAAAGGTCCCATATTCTTTCGCCCATGGGGCCCGGCCGGGCCCAGCCCGAACCGGAGACATGGGCTCATCCAACTGTGGGCCCACCACCTGCAGGAGGAGAGTGAAGGGTCCGGTGCATTGTGGATCGGGTGGCAGACCGAGGCGGGAGCTTTGGCGATCCGATCCCCGGACGGGAAAACTGGCTATCGGGACATGGAATGTCACCTCTCTGGCGGGGAAGGAGCTGGAGCTTGTGGAAGAGGCTGAGCGATACCGGCTAGATATAGTTGGGCTCACCTCGACACATAGCGTTGGCTCTGGAACCCGAGTCCTGGAGAGGGGTTGGACACTTTTCTTTGCTGGAGTTGATCCGGGTGAGAGGCGGAGGGCTGGGGTGGGCTTTTTGTTAGCCCCAAGACTCTCTGCCTGTATGTTGGGGTTTACCCCGGGGGACGAAAGGGCAGCTTCCCTACGCCTTCGGGTTGGGGAACGGGTCCTGTCTGTTGTTTGTGCTTATGCACCAAATAGCAGTTCAGAGTACCCACCCTTTTTGGAGTCTCTGGGACGAGTGCTGGATAGCGCTCCTACTGGGGACTCCATAGTCCTGCTGGGGGACTTCAACGCTCACGTGGGCAATGACAGCGTGACCTGGAGGGGCGTGATTGGGAGGAACGGCCCGCCCAATCTGAACCCGAGTGGTGTTCTGTTATTGGACTTCTGTGCAAGTCGCAGTTTGGCCATAACGAACACCATGTTCGAACATAAGGATGCCCACCAGTACACCTGGTACCAGGGCAGCCTAGGTTACAGGTCAATGATTGACTTTATAGTTGTATCATCTGACCTGAGACCGTATGTTTTGGACACTCGGGTGAAGAGAGGAGCGGAGCTGTCAACTGATCACCACCTGGTGGTGAGCTGGATCAGATGGCAGGGGAAGATGCCGCGCAGACCTGGTAGACCCAAACGTATAGTGAGGGTCTGCTGGGAACGCCTGGCAGAAGAGCCTGTCAAGATGGTCTTCAACTCCCACCTCCGGCAGAGCTTTGACCGCGTCCCGAGAGCAGTGGGGGACATTGAGTCCGAATGGGCCTTGTTCCGCTCTGCGATTGTTGAGGCGGCTGTTGCTAGCTGTGGTCGCAAGGTAGCCGGTGCCAGTCGTGGCGGTAACCCCCGTACCCGCTGGTGGACACCAGAGGTTAGGGGAGCCGTCAGGCTGAAGAAGGAGGCCTACAGGGCGTGGCTGGTCTGTGGGTCTCCAGAGGCAGCAGACAGGTACCGGCGGGCCAAGCGAAGTGCAGCAGTGGCAGTTGCCGAGGCAAAATCTCGGGCGTGGGAGGAGTTTGGCGAGGCCATGGAAAAAGACTATCGGTCGGCTCCAAAGAGGTTCTGGCAAACCATCCGGCGCCTCAGGGGAGGAAGGCAGCAACTCGCTCACACTGTTTACAGTGGGGACGGGGAGCTGCTGACGTCAACTGGGGCTATAGTCGGACGGTGGAAGGAATACTTTGAGGAGCTCCTCAATCCCACCGACGCGCATTCCGAGGAGGAACCAGAGCTGGGAGACCTGGGGACGGACTGTCCAATCTCTGGGGCAGAAGTCGCTGAGGTAGTCAAACAACTACGCAGCGGCGGAGCCCCAGGGGTGGATGAGATCCGACCTGGGTATCTCAAGGCAATGGATGTTGTAGGTCTGTCGTGGCTGACACGTCTCTGCAACATTGCGTGGTCATCGGGGGCAGTTCCTATGGAGTGGCAAACCGGGGTGGTGGTTCCCATTTTTAAGAAGGGGGACCAGAGGGTGTGTTCCAACTATAGGGGGATCACACTCCTCAGCCTCCCTGGAAAGGTCTACTCCAGGGTACTGGAGAAGAGGTTCCGGTCGATAGTTGAACCTCAGATTGAAGAGGAGCAATGTGGTTTTCGTCCTGGTCGTGGAACTGTGGACCAGCTCTTTACCCTCGCTAGGGTGATGGAGGGGTCATGGGAGTTTGCCCAACCAATCCACATGTGTTTTGTGGATTTGGAGAAGGCTTATGACCGTGTCCCCAGGGGCACCCTGTGGGGGGCGCTCCAGGAGTACGGGGTGGATGGTCTTTTGTTAAGGGCCATTCAGTCCCTGTACCAGAGGAGTGTGAGTCTGGTCCGCATAGCCGGCAGTAAGTCGGACCTGTTCCCAGTGAGGGTTGGACTCCGCCAGGGCTGCCCTTTGTCACCGGTCCTGTTCATAACCTTTATGGACAGGATTTCTAGGCGCAGCCGTGGTGTGGAGGGGGTTGGGTTTGGTGACAGGAGAATCGCGTCTCTGCTTTTTGCGGATGATGTGGTCCTCCTAGCTTCATCGAGCTCTGACCTTCAGCTCTTGCTGGGAAGGTTCGCAGCCGAGTGTGAAGCGGCTGGGATGAGGATCAGCACCTCCAAATCTGAGGCCATGGTTCTCGACCGGAAAAAGGTGGATTGCCAACTCCGGGTCGGGAGAGAGGTCCTGCCTCAAGTGGAGGAGTTCAAGTATCTCGGGGTCTTGTTCACGAGTGAGGGAAGGAGGGAGCGGGAGATCGACAGGCGGATTGGGGCAGCGTCTGCAGTGATGCGGACGCTGAACCGGTCTGTTGTGGTAAAGAGAGAGCTGAGCCAGAAAGCAAGGCTCTCGATTTACCGGTCGGTCTACGTCCCAATCCTCACCTATGGTCATGAGCTTTGGGTAGTGACCGAAAGAACGAGATCGCGGATACAAGCGGCTGAAATGAGTTTCCTCCGCAGGGTGGCCGGGCTCAGCCTTAGGGATAGGGTAAGAAGCTCGGACATCCGGGAGAGACTCGGAGTAGAGTCGCTGCTCCTCCATATCGAAAGGAGCCAGTTGAGGTGGTTCGGGCATCTGGTAAGGATGCCTCCTGGACGCCTCCCTCGGGAGGTGTTCTGGGCATGTCCTGCCGGCAGGAGGCCCCCAGGTCGACCCAGGACAAGCTGGAGGAAATACATCTTCAGTTTGGCCTGGGAACGCCTGGGCGTCCCAGCTGAGGAGCTGGTGGACTTGGCCGGGGAGAAGGTGGCCTGGGCTGCCCGACTTAGAATGCTGCCCCCGCGACCCGGACCCGGATAAGCGGAGGAAGGCGAGGCGAGGCGAGGCGAGGTCCCATATTCTGCAAAATTCATTTTCTAAAGATCTTGTAACAGTCACATCAGTCCCAAAGACTGTCTGAGACCCAAAAGTGTTAAAATATTTTCACTGTTATCACTTATTTATTCTCATTTTTGGGAAATGTGTTTTGAGTTAATGCTAAAATGGGTGGTTCCAAATCTTTCCCCTGCAGACATCAAGAAGGGAAAAGACCACGCCTCTGTAGAGGACAGAGCCAATCACGAGCACCTCCGCCCTTTAAAAAACACAGGAGTGTACATCCTCACAAACGTTAGCGAACGTGAAGCTAAGAGCAAAGCACGACAGGTGCTTCGTAGATGTTTGAATCAACGAGCACAAAAGTATTTTTTACTCCCTTCATCTGAACTCCTGAAGACCCACCGACGTCTCACGCGCGGGAAGAGGAGAGATAAGCGGGGCTTAGAGAAGCTCGACTCCCCAGCTGCCCCCCCATTTGAAAGGAAAGTTTATCTTTAGGAGGTTGGATGAGGAGGTGGAAGAACAACAGCTGCACTTAACCAATTTGACCAATGCATGGTTTTTACATGTTATTGAAATTTAAAAGAAACGATTCAGAGTGAATATGAAGTGCATAATGTGGGACCTTTAAGTCTGACAAAATGAGATTTCTTTGGATTTTACCAACATAGTTAAGCAATAGTTATGCTGCTGGTTTAAAACTGCAGTCCAACCAAATAATTTTCCAGAACATTTGAACAAAAAACATTATTTTTAGTTCTTGGTGTAAAGTTGTTACTGTTGTTTTGCACTGTAAACTAGGTCAGCTCACATTCCTCCTAAATCTGCAGAACTTTTAACAAAAACTGGTTATTTTGCTTTGGATTGGTTGCAGAAATGTAATCAAGTGGAAAAAAGATTGAATTAGAAAATAAATACAGTCGTAACTCTTTACAGGTAGATACCAATCCAAGATACTAAATAATCATAATTTTACATAACCTGAATCTGTTCATCTCAAATATTAAAAAAAGAGACATCATGAGTGAAATTAGCATGTGGATTTAGAAAAACACATCTTGAAATGTTCAATTGCTGAAACTCAAGTAAACATCCAGATATGAACACATTAACAAGCTGCTAACATAAGTGCTCTGCTAATGAGCTAAGTGTTGTGCATTTTTAATCAGTGTTTTCACAGTACTAATGCACATTCTGGTCCACTTTGTTTCTGTCCTGTTCTAGTCTGTCTGCGATTAGGCCTAAAATAAAAGTCCATTTTCTTAGCAGGTGATTAAAATGCATGAGGCCGTCTGCCTCTGTTCTGCGCTGCTCAGCTCTGTATGTTTGTCTAAGTGGGTTGGTTAAAAGGCGGCATTAAGCCCTTCACTTCTGATTACAGCAGAAATTAGCATCACTGTAGGGAGAGGAAAACAACAAACCTCACAGAAAAACAACGGCTGGAGGGGCGTAGGGAGGGATGAGATACAGCAGAGGCGAAGAATAGAGATGATGAAAAACAACACAAGAGAGGGAAATGAGTGATAAGAGTCAGTTGAAAATTGCATGTGCAAGTTTGAGCGTCTATGTGCGCACGCTGCTAAGAGTACAGTCTTTGTGCTCTCCTCGTGCGTTAATGGATTCCTTAACATCAGGCTGTGTGTTTGTTTTGTTTTATTCAAATTTCTCTTTCAGATACAAGCTGCTCAGATGTAAAACCCACCAGCCCCTAGCCGTTACCATGGTCCCCATGTCAACAGTCACCTCCTCGCCCCCCTCCGAAGATCTCCATCGCTGGCTCCATGTTTACTCCGGCACCAAATTGTTCTACGAAGATAAAGGCCTAAGCAGGTGAGATTACTGAAATGAGCTCTAGAGCAAATGGCAGCGCAGCGGCAAACACTGTGTGCAGAGCCGATCGGAGAGCTGCTGCTGATGTGGATCTTTTTAATACCGCTCAAAGATACATTAAGCAAATATCCCAAAGAATTAAATTGTTTTTTACGCAGCATCCCTTAATCTCAGTTTGGCACTTGGTAGAAGCTTTTTTTCTCCCCTCTGTGCTCGTTAAACCGCCCTGGGTCAATGTATAAAACAGGCTTTGTTCAAAATCAGCCGACTGAACTTTAAATGTATCAGCTGTTCTTTTTTGCTGGACTTTTTTATATGATGTCTCTTTTTTCTGACTTTTGGTATATCATTTGCAAAGTGGGGTAGATAATGCTGCTGCCTCACTGTCAAAATTGGATCTGCTCATTATCTATTTGTATCCATCTCTTATTGATTTTTAAAATTATATTACCGGTGATTGCATTTTCAGCAGCATTATTTAATTCCTTTTAAGTAATATTGCAATTGCTCCTTAACCGTTTCATCCTCCACTGAGGGTCGCGGTCCGTAGAAGCTTCAGAGGATCTCGTGGTTCCGATTATGCGATTGATCTAACACCGGGCCCAGTTCAGCACATAAATCCTCAGGACTGATCTCTAAATCAGCTGATCAGCCAGTCGTCATCTTGAAATTTCCAAGAACTCTCCCCGTCTGGAGCCTACTGGCTGATCTTCATCCATGAGTGTGACTGACTGCAGTATTCATATGTCTCAGTAATCACAATAACTACACAGCTGATCACAATAATGCTCCAATAAGTGCAGTTATATTTTATGACGTAACAGATTGTGATTTAACTCCTAAATGTGACATATTTTTCTTCAAATTCTCATTTTTATTCAGTTCAGAGACGCGTGTGGAGGGTGAGTGTTGGTTTTGTGTGTGTGTGTGTGTGTGTGGGGGGGGGGGTCTGAAAACGTGTCTTAAACTCACCATGTTATCTCACCAGCTGTGCTGCTTCCCTGTCTAGATTTAAAGTTTCCATAAAGTTACGCACGTTCTTCTGTCACGCTTTTTAAAATAAATCCCAGTTTGGAGAGAAAGTGACTCCCGCAACTTTCAGACCCGTCTTAGCAAGTTTTATAAATGATTCCCCAGCTGCCTCGCTGTTATTTTACAGTGCAGTCTGATAGCACACACACACACAGGTGTGTGATTGTAATTCGTCAAATTGACATAAGGCCTTCAGATCTTTCCGTCAAAGTTTTTTTTTAAAGTCAAATGCGGAAAATTTTTCATTAACGTGACCCATGAGATACACACACACACACACTCACACTCACACTCACACACACACACACACACACACACTGGCCACTTTATTGGGTACACCTTGCTAGTACCAGGTTGGACCCCCTTTTGCCTTCAGAACTATACATGCATGCATTTATATATATAGATAGATAGATATAGATAGATAGATATACATGTGTGTATATATATAAAGTATATATATATATATATTTATATATATATATATATATATATATATATATATATATATACACACACACATACACACACACATATATATACACACACACATATATATATATATATATATATATATATATATATATATATACACACATATATAAATTTTTATAGCATCATATTACAGCATATCTTTCTTAATCTACTGGTGAAATGAAAACTGAAACATTAATTGACAGTTTAAATGAGTTCTTGCTCCTGGGACATGGTTTTCTCTCTCCACAGATTCACCCGTTACCAGTACCAGTTAGTGGTTTCTAATGATGTGGGCCACACTTCAGGGGAGGTTGTGACTGCAGTGACCATGGCAGGGGTTCCCCTCAACCCTCCGTCTTTATCTGCTCACGCTATCAATCACACAGCTATACAAGTCAACTGGACGCAACCTTGTAAGATTACCCTCTCTAAGTCTTTCTCTCGTCTCTCTCTCTTCCTCCCTCCCTCTCTCTCCCTCCATCCTTCCCTCTCCCTCACTCGCTCTGAGGTCTTTATTCAATAAGGACTGAACTGAAAATGTTTTCCACGAGGTCAAATAAAAAACCAATAGCATGTTCTCTCTCACACACACACATTAGATGCACAAACAGTACAGTATTGTTTTAAAGTTTGTGATACCTCTAGATTTTTTTTTTCATCAACAAATTTCTAACATTTGATCTAAAACCACTTCGAGGTCCAAAAAACAACATTGTAGTGAAGTAATGTGACAGTAAAATCACAAGAAAAATGAGCCAATGTTACTTTTCTGAATGTAGCTACATGTCAGCTGTTGTATTTACTGATGTGAACAAATTGTGCAGCAGTAACTAATCAGTACTGCTGCAGTGTTTTCATGAAGCTCTGGGCTGTGTGTGTGAACTTCAGTTAGATAAATATCCAGGTATCAACCTATTCGCTGCACCTTCTAGAGATCAGACAACTTGTGTGCTTTGGGCATTTTCCTGCTGCATCATTACTTTTCTTTTAATATTACGTTTATGTAAAGATGTTCTGACAAGTTTGTCTTTATTAATGATGACAAGCTGACTTTGTACTGATGAACAGTGGACCAATGTACTAAAAACTTCAGCTACTTTAATTTAAAATATATTTTTGAGTTTCCTCTGTCTAAAACATTTTCCCAGCAGCCTTCTGCCTTTTCTATGAGATTGTAATTAGATTTAAGACAAGCACGAATGTGTTTGCAGACAGTAGAGGTTTTATTCTTATAGCAGTCATGCAAACATTGGTCTTTAGTGGTTTTCCAGTAATCCTGGACTCCTTTGTGACCCTCATACTTTCCCTTTCCTCTGAGGGATTTTTATGATTAATGACTTTTTTGAAAAGGTCTTATATTTCAGCAACTTTAACAAAATGTTAGAAAACATATGAAGTCATCTTTCTATTAATTTAATAAGAAATGTGTCCAGCTGTAAACTTTAAGAATGAACATTTTTGATGCCAGTTTTCCTTATTTTCTTAAGCTGGTGAGCATAAAAAAACTCAAGTGTGTTTTTTGCATTGAAGAGTGTACACATGCACTTGATCTGCAACCCACTGACTTAAAAAACTGACTCTCAAGTTCTTGCTTCTTCTTTTAGATGCTTCTCAGACTCTGATATGTAATAATGGTTCATTTTCCCCAAAATTAATAGTATAACAATTCACGCTCGATGGTTGAACTAGATTTTGTTAGTCTAGACTAGTTAGTTAGAGCACTCCCTTGTCTTCATGGCATAATGTACTACATATTTAAGGTTATCACTTTAAAACATTTGCAAAGTACAAATATAGCCCCTAAATTAATCTATTATTTTAACTGATCCATCACTTTTTTCACTTATTTTCTTTTTCAGCTTTGCAAGACCTGCAGGGAGAGGTGGAAGCCTTTTTTCTCACTGTGGAGTCTCATCACTCAAGTCTAATGTTGACTCAAGGACCTGAGATCACATCCATGGTGATAGGTGACCTTTGGCCCAGCACCACATATCAGGTGTCATTAAAGGTGTTCAATGGGGCGCATAATACAACTACAGCAACAGTTTCTACCACCACAGCGGATGGAGGTACGGAGTTATCAGAGCATGTGTTTTACCTAATTAAATTTTAAAAACTGTTTGATGAAAGTGTCCAGTATGATGGTGTCACATGAACTGTGTTTATAAATGTGTCACCCACAATCCACCTCAGCAGGTCTGAGAGAGGTGTCCAGGTTAACATCCATTTCTCTGCAACACTGTGCTTCACAGGAGACGTTAAACACATCATGTACTGAGGCATGAAATCAATACAAAGTGTGTGTGAGGTACATTCAAGGTGTTGTAAAATGCTCGTTGGCACCGTGCACGGACAAACGTGCACAAACTGAGCTCACACTGTCTATATGCACAAAACAAGGTCTAGTTATATCACAAGGAATTTTTATTCATATGGCTACAGCCAAAATTATTCTAAGCTAAGAAAATGTGATTCCCCCCCATGCATTAAATTGTTGGGGTTATTTTGTGAAATATAAAGAGTTTTACCAAAATATGCAATTTTAGGGAATGCATTAACAATTGTTTATACATCTTTAGTTGTTTATTCTGTTAATTTATAGAACAAACATCCTAAAATCCAGGATTTAAGAATGCATATTTATTTAAACAAAAAAAAGTTTAGAACTATATTTGGTATATTGGTGTTTTCCTACCATCATAGACTAATTTATCTCAATTTGAATTAGCTTTGTAACTGCAGTCACTACTTTTCTTTCCTTTTCATTCCTCTGTCCAGTTTCTTAGTTTTCTTTAATCAGAGTTCACTTCCTGTATTGTGTGGTGTTGTTCCTGTCTTCACTTCCATCATTTGTTCCCTTTCCCTCCTCGCAGTTCTGCTCCTGTCTTGGGATTATCGTATGTCAGATGCTTCTTTCCTGCTCTCTAATCTGAGATGTATTATAAAAAGTGCATTAAAAACATTAGAAAATCATTATGTGTTAAAGGCAAAGCTTGGATCATTTAACTCGGAGGCCTCTTGAGGTAATTTCATTATTTTACAGCTATAATAATGTGCACACACACCAAAGGGTTTTAATATATTTTTACTAATGCAGCTCTTCCTTACCAACCATCCTAATGTAGCCTGCAATCTACATGGCAAAGCAGGCATCAGGACTAATTGGCAAGAAAAATACACGTGCATATCCATGTGTGTGTGGAGAAAGAGTCTCAGTGTCCAGCATTGCATTGATAATGTCATCCTGCAGGAAATTAAATGTAGAGCGGTAGGTTGGGTTTAGGTAAGTGCATTGGCAGTAAATGAATTGGGTTAACTTCAAGTCGCTAAGTACTTTTTCCATTTAGAATAATAGATGAAGTCTGTATGATTACCCTTCCTACACCCTCCATCCTCCCAGATTACACACCTACTTGTGTTCTTTTCCTTTATGTTTTTCGTTCTACCTTTTTTTTCATGTGGAGTTGAAATATGGGACAGAATTAATTAACATGACACAGAAAGAAATGGTCTGAAAGAAGGATTCCCTGTCAGTTCAGAGCTGGCCACACAGGATCTACTTTTCCTAGTGAAAATACACTCAGCTAAGGAACGTTAACCCAATTCATTTGCAGCCATTAACCCACCTAAACCCAGCCCACCGCTCTACATTTCATTTCCTCAGATTGAATTAGGAGTGTAGTGCTGCAAACACATTGATATTATGAGGGGCGGCAGTGGATCAGAGGGTTGGCGGTTTGATTCCAGCTCCAGTTTAGTCACCTAGTCAGAGTGCCTGATGGATAGGGCAGCTTTAAACATCCATGAAAAGTCTGAAAATATTCATGAACTTTTCTGACTCTTGTATCACTCGTCTGCGCCACTTTCAGAACCAGAAGGAATGTCTGCCCCAGAACTGGTTCCAGTAAACGGCAGCACGGCCCGTGTCCTCTGGTTGCCTCCTCTTCGTCCCAATGGAGCCATCGCTAGCTACAACATCTACGTTAACGATCGTCTTCGCGGCAGCGTGGACAACAGCTCCGGCTCGTACCTGCTGGGAGACCTGCTGCCTTTCACAGTCTACAGCATACAAGTAGACTCACAATCAAACACAACAGGGACATGCCAGCACGTGTGTGATCTTTTAGGTCATCTGTGTTGACGTGTGTATTTCAGGTGGAGGTGTGCACGGTGTATGCATGTTCTCGGAGTGATGTTACCAAGACAACCACAGTAGAGGATGTACCAGCTGAATTCTCTAAGCCACGTGCTCAAGTACTCAGTCCCAGGTAATAAACTGTTATTTTTGTTTTAATATTGAATTTCAGCTCCACTTTTCATATGTTGTTCTTTCTATGTTGGGGTTTGCTTTGTGTAATAACTTGTGAAGTGTTTATTTTTAGACTTAATGCGACAGTAATGTACTGTTTGTTAATTTTGATCACATTGATTTAGTTGTATTTATAGCATTTTGTCAAAAGAAGCTGTAAAAAATGTAATCATATTTAAATTCTAACCTCCACAACAATTAAAAAAGCTTTAAAAAATGACTTTCATTTTTACTGCGATGGACTGGCGACCTGTCCAGGGTGTCCCCCGCCTCTCGCCCCTTGACCGCTGGAGATAGGCACCAGCTGCCCCGCGACCCTCTGTGGAGGAATAAGCGGCTACAGAAAATGGATGGATGGATGGACTTTCATTTTTATTCATTTGGGACAATAAGTGTCATAATTAGGGGTGTGTATTGGCAAGAATCTGGCGATACGATATGTACCGCGATACGGGGCAGACAATACGATATATTGCTATAAAATGCGATACTATGAGTAAGACCATAAATTATGATTTTTAAAACATAATTTAAGAGTAGAAAAACTGTCACAGAATTCTAAAAACTTTTTCATATGTAACACATCCAGTTTTATTACTAGATCTAGTTGATCCACTGGAACAAAGAAGGTGAAAACAGCCACCAACTAGCAGTCATACTTTTAATTTTACTACAAAAATTACTGTCATCATTAATGGTTTCATTACATTTTTTAAAATGAATTTGATCGTTTGCTTTGAATTTTGATACAGCAAAATATCACGATATTGATATAATATCGTGACAGAAAATATCACGATATATTGCTGTATCAATATTTTCTTACACCCCTGTAATGTAATTATAGTTTACAATTAATGATAATATTAAGGTAATAATAGTTTACGGTAACTGGCGTTTTTTTAGCTTTAAAACTAAATCAGGAGATTCATTAAGAGTTTAATTTAGAATTCCAAAAAAACTTCTGTTTATTCTTAAATCTATCACGTGTTTTGAGGACAAAATAAACAACTTTTGTTTTCCTTACTGTAACCAGTTCATTGCATTTATAATTCTTTTTCTTTTCAGTTTTAGGAAAAGTTATAATCGTGTGGTTAAATGTGCAGATTTGTTGTTTATGTTCTGCTTATGAAATGATTCTTGCCAAAGATGTCAGCGATAGAAATAAGGAGAAAATCAATACTGCAGAGTGTATAAAGGAACACACACTCTGACACTGTAGCTCAACTTTGCCTGGCATTAACCTTGCATGAATGCATGTGTGCTGGAAAATTTGTGTGTGTCCAATCGTGTGAAAGGAGTGTGAAAAAGACACACACCCCCACCTATCACTTTCACTCTGTTCTTGTTTCCTCTGCTCCATCCTTCCTCCGTCAGGTTGGTGAGATTAGATTGGTTCCATCCGGGCAGACCCAGTGGGATCATGCTGGGCTACGAGGTTTTACGGCGAACCCTTAGATCATGCACCGATGGGTCGGCGGGAGTAAAACCGTCCTCAGGGAGGGATTCAGACAGTGCAGGTGGTTTAAGGTTTAAGTGTTCCTACCTGCAGTGTCCTGTGAGTCACGGTGTGTGTGGGACATCCTGCTTTCATCCTGACAAGCAGGTGATGTTTCTTTATTACTCTTTCAAAGTAGAAGTAACACAACATAATTGTTCTATAGTAAACTACTGTTTAAAAATAAGATAAACTTAACAAAAAGACAATTATTAATGCTTTTATCATCTGACCTCTCATTTTCCACTTTGAAGTCACTGTAAATACTCTTAAATGGTAAAATAAACCTCTTTTGCAGCTGACTTTATTTTATGTAAACATTTTTTCTCCTACCAGGTTTGCTGTAGTGGACAGCTCTACACAAGAAAGCCACATCATCATTGCTGTGATGGTAGTTATTTGAGTTTGAATAATTCCTCCGATCCTGTATGCTGCAATGGAAAACTCATCCCACCTCTCCCTGACCACCAGTGCTGTGGGGGATACTACGTTCCAGTAAAAACCAGTATGCTTTACTTTCATTGTTCACACTGATACCAAATTAATTCTGTTCCACTTGACTTAAGTCCACTCTTCTTCACGTTGTTCAAGTCTTTCCTTCATCTGTCCTTGTCTTTGTAGACGAATACTGCTGTCCTGACCACTCGCAGGGCCGGGTCTCGGTGGGGCCGGGTGACAGCTGCTGTGGGGGGGTTCCTTATTCCATGACAGGCGGCCAGCTTTGCTGCAGTGGGAGCCTGCATGATGGCTATGGGGCTCAATGCTGCGGAGGCCGGGTAGTAGATGACATCCTGGAGTGCTGTGGTGATGCAGAGAAGGGGGAGGTACATAAATATAAACCAGGTGAGTTTTTAAAAAATCACCTTTCATCAGGGGAGAAGGACAACCATTCTGTGCTTAAGTTCTGTGCCTGTCACTGAAACTTGTTGAAGTTTGATGGACTGCTGAGCCAAACTTATTACTCTTTTATGGAATGTTATTCATTTTTAACCCCCAACTAGTTACTCAGGTGCAAATAAGTGATTTTGTCAAAGTCACATTCCTGGTGACGTCTTGGTATTTATGGAGCCGGGTGGATGATGGAGTAAAGAAAACGATAAAAAACAACAAAAGACAGGATAGGAAAGGGTTGAGAGGTAGACACATGGTGCAGGAACGTGGGGTCGTTTCCCTGTCCTCCTCTCCCGCAGTGTCCCAAAGCACTCGGATACCATTGCACAGATGGGACTGTGCGTGTGTGTCTTTGTGTGGGTGTCGGCGTACGTGTGTGTCATTAGACATCTTTGTCATGGCAGATGATGATGAAACACACTCAGGATGGCACTGTTGAGGGCACTGCCAAGCACACAGCAGGAGAAATACACACTCATTCTTTCTCCCACACACATATAGACATATTACAGCCCCTCTCACCCCCCTCCCACCTCACCATTCACTCACACACAGAGTCAACAGGGTGCCCCCAGCAGGGTTCGCTTAGTGTTGAATGCCAGAGACAGACACGTGGCCTCTATTCATCACATATAAACAATGGCCCCATATGGGCGGGCCTGTAGTACTCCATTAGCCTATAAACAAAAACACACACACATACACAAAATACGCACATAACTAAAGAAAAGTTGCCAGACTTTTTTGTCTGATGTCACTAAATGTTCCCTGGCATTAGTTTGCCACACATAAAACGACTGTTTCTTAAGAATAATTGGGGTACTCCATCTTTCTTTTTTTGTTATTAATTATTTAATATTTTCAACAAATTTTTCATGTATTTGTCCCTTTCAAACCTTCATTCATTTTGTCTCTTTGTTCTTTTCATCTCCCTCTTTTTTCCTCCAGCTGAGCAGGCTATATGGTCATCCTTCATACAAGGGGGCCTCCTGAGGAGTGCATATGTTTCCCACCTACTCAGAGCCTTTCATCTTCCTTGTTTATTTTCTTCCCATCTTTTTTTTTTTTAGCCTTTGTCATTCGCTTTTGTCATCTCCTTTTCTTGAACTTTTTTCCAACCTCCTTTTGGTTCTTAGCCTGGCCTCTTGCTCTTCCTTTCTTCCTCCGTGTTTTCTTCATTATCTTTCTTTTCCCCCTCCCGCTCCCTCTTCCCTTCACTCATCAGTCATTAGCGTTAGCTTCCCCATTGAGAGCATATGGTATGATGGATTGTAGAGCTAGCAGCGCTAGCAAGGCTAAGGGCCATTTGCCGGGTGCATCGCTCTGTCGGGGAGCCTTAGGGCCACGGATTCAACCTCAGCACAACTGGTCTGTTTCAAGATAGTCACAGATACAACGTGCACACAGAGATACCCATTACAAAACAGTCTTCATAACCTTGGCACCTTGTTTCCATTACTTCCTCTCATCAATATATTTTATTAAAGTTTTGAAAAAAAGATGTGTAAAAAATTTTGATAAATAGAAAGTTTTTAAAAAGAGGGAAAACCTGCATTTGAGAGGAAGTCACAGATATCTAGAAATTACTTAAAGATGATTTTAGTTGGAATGAATTCAAGTCAAAAGTGCAAATGAGCAGCAACTGTTAGAAAAATACCCAATGAAACAAACATCCTAAGAAGAAGGTGAGAGAAGGATTAAAATGATTTTAAAAAGCACAAACTGAAGCATGAAAAAAAATTAAAAAGGAGAGAGTTAAAGCTCTACGGAAAGAAGAGCAGAACGGTGAAGAGCTAGATGGAGCAGATTAAAGGAGGAGTGAAGGGTATCCCATTGTGCCCAGCTGATAGACTAGGTTAGGCTGATGTGATTATGGGGTCCCTGAAGTGCGATCTATCACACATTACCGTCCACACTGTCAACAACCATACACACACACTGCAGGGGAACAGCAATGCCAGGAGACAGCTGTCTGGCAACAGATACACATACTGACTTGTGTGCACATGTAGATAAACGCGCAGCATTCATACCAAAGCGCAGCAACAATATATATAAGCACACACTTTTACAAAGACGTGTGTGTGTGTTTATGTTTTAAGAGTAAGACAGAATCAAAGTTCTTCGTCTCATTTTGTTGAACTTGACCCAACTAAGTGATTGAACACAAATCTAAGTATGTGGTTTGTTTTTGATTGATGTTCCTTTGGTTTAATTGAGTTTTTGGGTTTAATGTTTAATCCTATAGCAGGCAAACATTTTCAAACACTTCTAATGTCTTTATATTTTGTTTTCAAGGAATGAGACTTTGTTGTAATGCTTTAAAGTGGTCTTGACCTGAGAGATGCATCCTTCCTCAGCTGATCATCTACTGTTTTTAGCTACTCGACCTTTGATGGTGCTAAAATACTACTGTCTGTGCCAGATTTTAAAAAAATATGTAAAGTTTAAAATGTGTAGCTTGTTTGTGTTTGAAAAATGGAACTTCTGTACGACACTTTTTAAAGTGCACAACTCTTCTTCTGTGGTCAGTTATGCTGCTTAGTGTTTCTGAGTTTTCATTAGCAAGGCCTGCTGTTCAGAAGGAGAACTGGAGCAGTGCCAGTACGCCCAGCGAAAGGAAAAAAAATGTCTGAAAGTGAGCTTCACCTCGATATTCTAGAAAAAAGTTCCCTCATTTTTTTATGTTTATAATATAGAAATTAAATTATTGAAAGTGTAATCGACACCTTTTGCCAGACTTTTAAATTTTTTAAAATTGTGTGTATTGTTTGTTAATTGTGAGTCAGATTTTATGATTATTTTATCATTTTGAACAAGGGTCTGTTTGTCAGTGGTCATTTTTATCAGCTAGTGCAAAAGTAGTCCAACAAACTGACATACCGGTAAATATATTCCTGTGGTTTGATATGTTAAATGTCAATGCGCTGAATCAATTTCTTATTCTTAAAGCAGCAATCTGGAGGATTTCATCAAGAGAGCAGTTTTTGAATCTAGCGTCCAAAGGCTCCTCCTCAAAACATCTCGACACGCGCATCCGGTCGCGTGTGCGTGCGTGCACACGGCGCATATACGTTGCGGGCATGAACTGTACAGCTCAATGTGTAGGGTTTAATCACTCACAGTTCACAAATCTTATTCCAACACTACGAGGGTCTGATGAGCCCTCTCTGCTTCTGATATTAGCTCTGTTAGAAGCGAGCTGCTGCTGGACTCTGAAGCTGAACTTGACTCGGCCCTGGATGAACTTTCTGACCAAAATAAACGCGTAATCCTGTCAAGCCTTGCCATTCTGTGAGGTGAAAGGTTTGAAAATAAAAATAAATCCATCTTTAGCTGGAGAATGGGTAGGTTTTTAGCAGGGGCGGCTCATTAATATGGGCAATTGGGCAACGCACTACCAAAGGAGAATGAATGAGATCGTTTTTTTTATACTTCTAATATCACGGCAGTTGGATCTACCACTTTGGTCTGCTTGTTTATCTTGTCCAATCAGCTTGAAGCCTTGTCACTTTGTGTCCCGCCCCTTTCTGGGCGATTTCGGCCAGCCTGAGAATCGCCCCCAGTGCTCTCATAGACTGTAATATAAAAGGTTTTTTTTCGAAAAACGGGGGCTATAGTGCATTGTCTATGGGTTCCGGTGGGGCTCGCACTTGCGTGCTTTCGTCATCGTCACATCTTACGTAAAATTCAGGTAGCGTACATTTGACTGAGCTAGCTTAATCATGGCTATTTCTCCGAGCAACTCCGTTGTCTCTTAATGGATATTTCTTCAAAGAATCCTGCTTGACAGCTTTGTGATAACCCTGAGGATTGATTCCATGTGTCCTCCTGATTTAATCCACTCAACAGTTGGTGAGTTATTTTTAATTTTATTTTGTTAGACTTCGACCAGGTCCTGCAGGTCTGGTGTGAAGTCCGGTTGAAGTAGCGGTCCCTCTGGCCTCCAAGCCAACACCCGCTCACCACAGAAAGCTCAGTCTCGGTTGGTCCTGGAACCGGGTCAGACCTGGACCCGCGCCGGTCCTGGACCTGGGTCGGAGGACCAGCCAAGACCGGGAGGCGGTCACTAATTTTAAATCACTCAGCGGTGTATTTGAGCGCTGAGCTTTCTGTGGTGGGAGCCACAGGTCCAGGTCCGACCCGGTTCGGAATGGACTCATCCAGTACCGGGTCATTTTGGACCAGAACCGGTCCGAACCGGTTCTGGTACCGGACGGGTCCGGTTTTAATCAGATCAAATCCGGTGCCAAGTGGGTTTAGACCAGACCAGTGTTCAGTTTATTTCAGTCATGATGACGCTAGATATTTGATGTAATCTGATCTCAGTTGACCTTCTTTTAATCACCTCTTGCTGCTAAACTGTGTGGCTGTGGACCTTCAGGATTGAAGATAAAAACATTTTGTGTTCAGGATCTGAAGTCTGGTGCTGCTGCTGCTGACAGCCAGTGTTTTATCAGCAGAGTTTGTGCTTTCAGTAGAAAGATGTGCAAACTTCAATGTGAATATTAAGTTGTGTTTTTGACATTGTTTTGGTCAGGTTATTTTTTCCCCTGAAACTCTTACCTCTGTTGTGACCGCATTGTGGTTGTTGTATTAGTATTATTTGTATCTGATTATATTGTTATTATTCTAAGGTCTCCTTATGAACACGTTATGATTTCTTTACTGTTTGATGTGTAGAATTAGGCTATAACTGTTTGACCTAACAGCGCCACATTAGAGAACTGGTGGTAGGGATTTTTACCAGCAACATGTTCAGTCAGATGAAAATATTTTGCTTCATTCCCTGGTCTAGTGGTGAGATGTGGGTTTTGGGCATTTGAAAACTGACTTGCAAAAATGCAATGGGTGGTGTTGGTAAATCAGAATGTAGGCATTCTAACTGGTGATGGTTCTCACTTTCCGTGCCAGTGGTCATAATCTTATGGCTGATCGGTCTTTATACGTTGTCCATTTTTAGTTGTAGTAAATGATTGAGATGAGGCATAATCCTCTTCTCCCCAGTTGTTACACAGCAACACAAAGTCTGAGTCCTTCCTTCTAAATCTGCTCATATGTTTAATCAGCTTGTATTTCACTTTTAAGCATATAAATATTGTATGTTTTTTGTTAAGTGTTTTTATTTTCAGAATTTTCTCTTGAGCCCAGACTTTACCAACAACTTTTAATCTCTATTTGCTTATCTTTGCTTTCATGTTTTAGTTTTTAAGTAAGATATTCAGATAAAGTTTGTTTAGATTAGAGGGTGTTTAAAGATGTCTTTGGCCTCCCATTGCGTCCCCGCTCACCCCCACTTCACTGTGCGCTCCACTAATCATTTCCCCTTTACACTTCTTCATCATAGTGTCCAGTTTTTAACTCTTCCATCTGCCCTTCAACCCCACCGACACCATTTCTCACTGAGGGTGCTACCATAAACGCTCTCCCCACCTCACTTTTTTCCCTTAAAGTGAGTCAATCTTCAAATTGTGTGCATTTCTTTAACTCCTTCTCCTACTCCCTCCCTCTGTCCCAGCCCAGCAGGCCCCATCTAAACGTTCAAGGACAAATCTGAATATCCCTTTTCACCGTTTAAGTGTTAAAAGCCTGGCGGTGCCGGGGTGTTATCTTAACGCGCCTTGCCGTGCCATCATCAGAGCGCGTGATGAAAATGGCTGTGATGATGCTAAAAGAAAAAAAAGAGGAGGGGAGAAAAAGTAATAATCAAATATGTTTTTCAAGGGCACAGTGACCATTTGCTGGAGGGAAATTATCCCAGTAGTTAAGCTAGCTCACTCTGAGTCTGCTGGAGTTGTGAGTGTATGCCTTTTTGCGTGTGAGTGAGTGTTTACTTAAAACTTACTTCTTCACATTCACTGTGTGTTTGCAGAATAACATGCAGATGAATATTCTTTGCATGTCCTTTAATTGCTTTTGTCAAAATGTTCTCCTCAGTTTCTGAGTGTGTGTTTCTCTTTGTGTGTGTTTATCGCTGCCAAAAGCCTCTCATCAGTGATGGGGAGGAAATAGCCAAAAGTGGTGCATTCCAAACGTCTGCTTCCTTCAGAAGATCGAGTGCTCTCTGAACACAGAAAGACATTTTTGTCTCTGTTAATGTATTTATGATGATTGCTTTCTATTAAATTTACTTTGATGACTGGCAGGGACGAAAAACAGGCTGTCGGGTGCAGAGAGATGAGCACATTCTGTTCAGTGTGTGTCTGTACGCGCACATCATATTTGCCTTTGTGTTATTATTTATGTTCTTGCAGTTGCACAATATCAATACATTAATAGACATAAATTCCTAAAATGCTGATGCTGATCATTTTGGCTACACACATGTAGTTTTACCACATTTGCATAAATGTGTTTAAATTAGTAAAGTTCTCCAGTTCAGCTGTTGTTTCTGCATCGTTTGAATTCATTCACAATACAATAATGTTTTTATTTTAAAAATGGTGGCATCATTTTCTTAAAAGCACAACTAATGAATTGCAATAATAAATATATAAGTGATTCTAAAACCATTATAATGAAACAAAGCTCCCAAACTTCATTTGTGCATGTTTTTAATAAAGAAAAATGTTTGCATTATTGAAAAAAAAGCAGTATAGTTATAATGTACCAGCAGTCCGATCAGGCTGTACGTCTTTACTCAAACCACATCAAGAGTCTGGTCAAATCAGAGCAAATACAGAAATCACCTGGTTTTAACAAAATAAATACAACTTCAAAACACAGATAACTCAAAATACTGATGATATAGTAAATGTCTGAGGTTTTATTATGTATAAAAGCCAAAGCTGTGAGTTCATGTTCTAAAAGGTTTTGAGTTAAAGATGACTCCACTAACCTCTAACAACTAAATATTAAATAGATTTTTTTTCTTTTGCTAAAAAACAGCAACTAATGCAATCAATGGAATAAACCCTATCTGAAAATGGCAGAAAATCTAAAACAGCTAAAGATTAGCACTAATATTTGTAAAGGGCTTAAAAGACTATAACATTAATGAAAACTAAATGAGCAACGCAGCTGTATAAAATGACTAACCTTAATGTTAATTGCATTATACAAACAGTTCAAAAAGATTAAAGATGAGCCTTCCTAAAATAATTTTATTAACTCATTAATATTGACTAAATTAATCAAAATCAGCCAGTTTAAATGTAAATGTTCACATTGGACAGAAATCCAACACCTAACAAAGTCAGACAAACTCAGATTTTTATAATATTTGAGCCTTTTTTTGTCCACACTCCTGCACATTTGTTTCTGTGAAGACACTATTGTACCTATAGATGACACAAGTCTATTGTAATATACACAGTAAAACATGTAAAAGCTACTTATTTGTTTCCTTTTACATAACCAATCAACATAAAATAATAAAATATTATAGAAATGATAAAACAATATAACACCAACACAAAACGGGCATATAAAGGTTTTTGAAATGGTTTATTCAGCAGGATCAGGAGGAGCTGAGAGGAAACCTGGACTGTAGATTTGATGTTTTTGCAAAAGTTAAATTGTTTGTGAGAAGAAACTGTTTTTAAAAAGTGAAATGAAGGAGAGAGGTTGCATAATAATGATTAACTTTAATGAATCGTTGCCTTTTTGAGTTTATTCACATTAAATTCTAGATATGTTCGTATTTTGTAAAAGCCATTAAGATGCTGGTGAAAATAGGAATCATTTTGTTTGTGTTTGTGTAAAAGCAGTTACAGATTTATGTTTATTTTTTATCTGAGACCTGAGCCTTGGTTTGCTGCTTTATATTTTATATTTTAATTCAACCGGCAATGTGGGTTTAGTGGGACCTCAAACATAAAAATGTTTTTTTTTTTTTTTTACCAAAGAGTAGTTTAAACCCTTAAAACATAAATATTAATTAAACAAATTAAGTAAAAATAGAGGCCCTAAATTTCCTCCCACAGTCCAAAAACATGACTGTCAGGCTAATTGGGCTGGTAGATTGTCCTTAGGTGTGAGTGGGTGTGTGGTTGTTTGTCTCGTTCGTCTCTGTGTGGCCCTGCGATGGACTGGCGACCCGTCCAGGGTGTCCCCCGCCTCTCGCCCCTTGACCGCTGGAGATAGGCACCAGCTGCCCCGCGACCCTCTGTGGAGGAATAAGCGGCTACAGAAAATGGATGGATGGATAGAGGCCCTAAATAAGAACAAAAGTTCAACAGCATTCATCAGGATGCATGGTTGCAGGAGGTTCAACATGCAGGTTATAACACATTACAGGACAGTGATCTTTTCTTTAGACAGTCTTATTTGTCATCCCCCACCTTTTAAACCCTTTAGTCGTTTCTTCTGCGACATCCATATTTTGTTCTTTCGGTCTCTTTTCATGTCTCTCCTCATCGGTTTCTTACAAACTCTATAAACACACTTTGGACAGCTGCTGGCTCCGTCTCACTCTTTAGTGAATCCCTGTTGGGTGATGAAAACATAACTACTACCAAAGAATTTACTTAAGCTCAACACACACACCTGCATGTTACACACTCACACTTAAGAACCGTTTATACAAAGATACACACCGCGTCTCACACAAGCCCAGCTGGTAATTTTCCTGTGATAAAATAAATAAATACAAAAAGTCATAAAAGCATCAGGACAACTGGTCTGCTGGGGGAAAAATACGATGTGTGTCCTTTTTGATTATGCGTGCTCTCGCTGCCTCAACATCCATATGTGTGTGTGTGTGTGTGTGTGTGTGTGTGTGTGTGTGTGTGGGGAACACTATGCACTGTGTGAGAAAGTCAATCCACTGTGATTTCATCTCTCGACATGACACATAGACTGGCCTCTGTGGAGCACAAAATGCATGAGTGTGCACAAACAGACACACACTTTTCCACCAGTGTTTGCATCTATGTGTGTGTGTGTGTGTGTGTGTGTGTGTGTGTGTGTGTGTGTGTGTGTGTGTGTGTGTGTGTGTGTGAGCCTAACCTCCACAGTTATAAAGTTTAATGAGGACTAATACCTTCTGGTATATTATCTTGTAATCAATACACAGATGTGTGTGATAAACTAAAGTTTTCTAAGCTATTATTTGTTAATGACAACAGCGTTTTTTTGTCTATGGAAGCAGAAGTGTGTGTGCTGTGTGTGTGTGTGTGTGCACTTTGTTCCACACCCTCCCTGTAATATATTCAGGTATTTAAAAGTGTTTGGTTTGTTCAAAGTTGTGTTGGGGGTTTTGGTCTCCTAGAGAGCTCGGATTTACTAATCCACAACACACATTTTTATCTGTAGTTCATTGGCAGGGCTAAATATTGACTTATCATTAAGTGGAATGGCTGAAACCCTAATAATAATTCACATTGTCTAAGCACCTTGTGTTGACGCTGCGCTCCCGACGCTATTAACGAATGTATGCAAATCCTGCGTAAATCTGAAGATTAGGGCTGAAGCTTTCAGTGATGCAAGAGAGAAAACAAGAGGTGTGCTATAAAATGTTGTCGACACATAGACACTCGTGCAAAAAAACGCACGGCTTATAGAGAGGAAGAGAAAATATGGGTGTGTGTTAGAGAATGTTAACACAAATGTACAGGCATGTCAGATAACTCTCACAAAGACGGGGATTGGATTTCTGCTGAATGCATGATAATACAATAATGACGAAAGCTGCACTACGGTAAACAAACGGCGTCTGTCTGTGAACTGTTTGGATTCAGGGAGACCAAAAAAGTTATTGTGATGATAAGGTGGAGTAGGGAGGTAACAAACATGAAGGACGTTTAGATGGGAGCCAACAGATACATGGTTTAAAGACAACTCGAAACAAGAGGGTTTCCCACCCTATTTTCATGAGAAAACAAGTAAAAACAGATCTGTTTCAATCCATCAACTTTTCAAGGTTGGGTGATGAAAGTAACAGGCCCAAGAGGGAAACCCACAAGTCCCTCTCTCTAGTGATACTCCAGCTCCTCCTGAGGGATCCCAGGCCAGAGAGGATGTAAGATCCTTCCAGCAAGCCTCAAGTCTTCCCTGGTGTCTCCTCTCAATAGGACATGCCTCTTAAACCTACAGAAGACCGTTCTCAGCTGACTCATTTTGATGAGGAGGAGTAGCGGTTCTACTCTGACCTCCCCTTAGATCAGAGGTCACTAACAGGCAGGCTGTGGTCTGAATCTGTACCCAGAGCTGGTTCTGTCCAGACTGCGCAGCAAATCCAGGATCTGGTCCTCAGTCCAAGGGGAGGGGGCATTTCAGGGGAGATGCGCGAGCGCTAATGAGGAGCTACCAAGGAGCTACCGCAGGTTTGCTGCTTGCTTGGCACCCGGCACACCCCTACCCCTGAATGGGACTGCTCCGTACATGGTCTGGAACTTGGTACAGGGCAAAGGGGCGTGGTCGGGTGACAAGCGAGTCACACGGAACACCAGTCATGCCCCCTGGGCCAAGGACTGGGTCATTTATGTCGATCTGGACCTTTGACAAATTTAATTGACTACCCCTGCCCTAGATGATGGAGCCTCATGTATAAGGCTGATCCTGACCACCTTACACAAGAAGTTTGTGTCCTTGGGCAAGACACTTCACCCACCTTGCCTGTGTGAATGTGAGTGTGACTGTGTGTGAATGTTGGTGGTGGTCAGAAGGGCCGATGGCGCAGAATGGCAGCCTCGCTTCTGTCAGTCTGCCCCAGGGCAGCTGTGGCTACAGACGTCCGTCGTAGTTTACCACCACCGGTGAGAATGACTGTGTGAATGAATAATGCAACTCTGTAAAGCGTCTTTGAGTGACCTAGAAAAGCGCTATATAAAACTGATGCATTATTATTATTATTTATTCCAACCGCTGTATTGGTAGTCTAATTCTTTGGTCACAGTACAAATCTTGTGACGTGAGTGAACTTTGGAACATAGACTCGTCTCGTCTCATCTTCTTCAGCTTATCGGGGTCGCGGGGGCAGCATCCCAATTAGGGAGTCCCAGACGGTCCTCTCCCCAGCCACTTCCACCAGCTCCTCCGGCAGGATCCCAAGGCGCTCCAGGGCCAAACCAGAGATGTATTTTCTCCAGCGTGTCCTGGGTTGACCCGAGGGCCTCCTGCCGGTAGGACATGTCTGAAACACCTCCTTGAGGAGGAGTCCAGGGGGCATCCTAACAAGATGCTCGAACCACCTCAGCTGGCTCCTCTCTACATGGAGGAGCAGTGGTTCTACTCCGAGTCTCTCCCGAATGTCCGAGCTCCTCACCCTATCCCTAAGGCTGAGCCCGGCCACCCTGCGGAGAAAACTCATTTCGGCTGCTTGTATCCGCGATCTCATTCTTTTGGTCATTACTCTTTGGAACATAGACATAGCAGTAAACGAAAAATTTTCATGAAACTCTTGGTACAACAGAACAAGACCAGATCCATCAGACCATCCTTCCATCACGCTTAAAGGTTCACTGAGTAGTCTTCAAACAAGCTAGGTATTGCTAACTATTTTACACAAACACATCTCAGAGCTCTCACCCCTCCTGTCAGGTATAATCCTTATGCCGCGCCTCCTATACATGCGACCATGCATTGCCACACTAACAATAGAGAGCAAAACACGAGCTGTTAAAACGATCCCCCGGGTTTTTCCTCTTTCCACGTCCAAACTTTTTTTTTTTGTTTTCTGCTAGCTGAAAAGGTGTTTTTCTTTTGGGGACTCTGGTATTTTTTCCTAAAATTGAAGCGCTAACAGCCACTGTTTCTGTCCTTCTCTCACTTCCTGGGTGTTTTGCTGAAAAATGCTCCAGCACGCATTAATGGAGGATCCAAGCAGTGAGGAAGTGAGGCGCTTCGGCGAGACAGACAGCTGGATTGTCCAATAGTTGCTTTCAGTCTGAAACGTATGATTGGCTGAGGTTTTTAGAGAACTGCGAGGGAACCACCTTACTGATTTCTTTCGGGTTTTTTTTTAATTGTGACACTATATTATTATAGCTATAGAGACTCACTCCCAACTGATGGAAGTATCCAACCTTTATCCAGTTAAGAACAATGGTGTCAGATTAGAAGGAGCTGATTTTAAATTTGGCCACTTCACAGGCTGTAAACAAATATCAGATCGAGATAAAAAGATTATTCCCAGTAACAAAAATTACGTGGAAATGGGGTAAAATCTGATTAGGTTTAGGAAACAATCAGGAAATAACTTCTTAACTCCAGGTCTTAAGCATATATAATTCATCATCACAGATCCTTGGGTTTGGAGTCCAACAGAGGACACAGATGAATGATTATTGGCTTGTTGGAGAATAAATAACGGGGAGTAAAAGGATGTAAGTTGTGTGTCTGGGTGGAAGACGGGGAGTAGAGGTGAGGATGGCGAGAGGACGAGGGATGAGTAGAGTGAAGCTATTTTGGAAATGTGTTGAGCTGTTTATTTGCGCGTCATTGAAGCTGAAGTAAGGCGCAGTGGGAATTGGCCACCAAGACCCCGCTACGATCCGCAACAGCTGCTGCTGCTAAGTGAGTTACTAGCCGTCAGACTGCCTTTATGTCACACAATCGCATACACACACGCGTTTCCCTGTCACACGGCGCCTGTGATGGATGTGCTGAGGACATAATGCACTGCAGCAGCACAGTAGAAAATATGTGCCATTCTCAACTTTTGGCCTTTAAGTGGAGTGATTGCTTAAATTAGCAGCATTTAATGTGCTCAAAGTGTAAATGCTGATTAGAGCGTGAAACAATAAGTTATTTATCACTTCATAACTAGCTGCAGCCCCATTAGAGGGCTGAGGCCTTGATACGAAGCAGTCACTTACTCTTAATGTCTGCTGTTAAATAAAATAGGCACCACAGCTGGGGGTAGATGGTGCCACAGAAAAGCTTGACATAATTTTTAAACAAACCTTTTGCTTAACAGCTAATAAATACAGATATATTTAATGATAAACCAAATTCTTCCACAAGACTGAGTTTCCTCAACCTAGAAGTCTCCTTTTCAGTATGAGGTTTTTCCTTCCATATCATTTGTCTTTCTGCAATCATTGCAGAACATTTTAGTCAAGCCATCTCGTGCTCATTTGTATTTATAATGCACAATCACAGCAGGGAGCTGCTGACTCAGTATCAGCGTGTATGAAGATCCTAATCCAGTGCAAGGCCAAAGCGTGGAACTGGTGGTGGGTTTAGGTACGGACATGGGCTTAGTGGAGCCACCCAGAGCGGCATCTTGCAGGGCGCAGCATGAAGCACCTGCACAGAGGAATTTTTGATGGTGACATTTGGTTTATCGCTGCTCATTTACATGTGATGTCAATATCATGTCACTCTGTAGGTCAGTTATGCTTTCAAAGGGGATGCACTCACTGTGGACTGTGAGAGAGGCAGACGTTGTCCAAACAGCACAAAATGTTGGAGGATCAATCAGTTAGATCATTATAAAAGACAATAACCCTGATAGGTTTGTTACAATTGTCTTTTTAATGGCATTGAGGGATAGAATGAGAAACCAGGAATGGACGTCACACTTTGGTGATGTACTGTACTTATGATCCCCAATTGAGAATATAATTTTATTTTTTGGTATTTGATTATTATCAGTGTTTAGTTTAACCCTTCAGCAGGCAGTATGACATTTAGGTTTTGGTTGTGTGTATTTTGGTTTTCGGTCTGACACTTTTGTTCTCAAATTTCCCTCATTCCTCTTTTTTCAAACTTAGAATCACAATTCACTTCTACAATCAGTTACAAGAAAATGAGAGAAAAATGGAGCCAAAGTTTGAAGAGAAAATTTTAAACGCCTGAAAAACTGGTAATCAGGACCACTTAAAACATTAAGTGAAATAATACTGTTACATTCAATCGTGATTATCTCAACTTGTTTTTCCAATCAAACAAAAGTATCCAGTGCTTCCCTCCATTGTTCTTTAAGGATGCTGGGATGGATGCTTTAAAAACAGTAGCTGAAATTACAGTTTCCACTGACATAAACCCTTTTATTTAAAACAATTCTAATAGTTTTCTAAAATCAGGGACCAGTTCCTCCAGCAGGTATTTCTACCCTGAATCTGCAGCCACCTCAGCAGTTTTTTACCAGTCATTTGTTGCAACTTGAGTTACATCTTTCACTCTAAGAAGCTAAAATCTGGAGAATGTGAGAAAACGTCTTTTAAATGTGATATTCTGCTGCTAAACATTAACGGGGTGATAGCAGGTATTTTAAATGTCACCTTGGTGCTGAAGGTGATGCAGTGGCAGACAGGCATCACCTATCACTGTCAAGAATGGCAGCTCTCAGAAAAACACACTTCCTCTTACTTTACACTCGTTCGACAGTGCAGCTTGAATATTACTGCTGAGCCGTGAATATGAGAGGAACAGAGATATGCAGGGGTGGATGGAGAGAATAGGAGAGGTGGATGTATATAGGAGTGATAGGAAGGGAAACGCGACAGAATTCAGCACAGCCTTACTACTCGTGGTCTCTGTGCAGATCAGATAAAAAGAAGGAAAATATGAAGTTTGGCAAGTAGAGAAAAGCAGCAGACAGCCCAGAAATAGTTTATTAGAAGTATGAGAAATAAAAACAGACATCAAACTAACAAAAAAGTTACTTTAGTTTGAAAGAAGAAGTGTTTTAGTGAGAAACTGTTTCCTGGTGAAGTTCAAACAACCACATCTTGAATTTTCCCTTCAGGTTTTGCCTGCTGTGGTCACAAGTACATAAACTCCTCAACCTCCCTTTGCTGCATGGACACTGAAGGCTACTCAACAATACATCCTGTTGGCAACGCCACAGTGACACTACAGTGCTGTGGGTCAAAGGTCATACATCAGGAAGAGCAATGCTGCAATGGGATTGGCTTTGACCCCCAACGATATGTTTGCGCTGACCGACCCACACCTGGACTCTCAGCACAGGTGTGTCTCTGTGTTAGACAAACTTTGTGTATGTGTAGAAATTATTCTAAAATGTACTAGAGTCAAATTTTTATACCAACAAACATTCCTACAGAGTTTGAGGATTAATAAAGTATTTAGACTGACTGATTGACTCATCCACTTTGTTGAAATGCTTCATAAAACTGGATTCAAATACTCAATGAAACGTTCAGTAGTTTTATAGTAGTTGAGTCATTCCTAGCACATCATCTGAGTGCTACACATAATGCAACAAAAGCTATGGAAATAAACTGAAGCCTAACCCATTCAAGGTGGCGTCCTCGGGTAATCCTTCTTAGCAAACATAAAATATATTTACATAGTTTTACAGATATCGAGTTTGTATTTAGTGATTAAGAGTTATCCCCAACACTGCTGTGTCCAAATTCAGGTACTGCTTCCTACGAAGGAACCGGCCTACGTCGACCGCTAATGCCAGAAGTGAGCAGCTGTAAAATAGGACAGTCCAGCCTTCATTCCCACTCTTACCTCATCATATGTCCTGTCACTTAGCAACCGTGACGACGCTAAACAGAAGCAAACAACACAGCTGCTTTAAGCTTTTAATTTTTGTACCGCCAGATTTGAATGCATTTAAAAACGGTAATCCTCTCCCTCTCTATCTACCGCTTTGTCCGACATGTTACTAGAACACACAATCACAATGTATCTTGGGATAAGGTGGGCCACGAAGGACACTAGACCCATCCCTAAAGTCAGAGGAAAAAGGACGCATTCATAAGCTGCGTATAGAGGAGCCTTTCAATCTGAACAGCCTTCATAGCATCGCTTTGAGGTAATCGGCCTTCAAATGCAGCTTTTGAAGGATGCAGCCTCTGAATTTGGACATACCTTTAGAGTGCTAACAGATTACAAAGTGTTTTAAATTTTTACACAAGTTTGCACAAAACATCTATAGCATCATTGCTCTGTATAAGTTGATTTGGGTTTAAAAACTTTGCATTAAAGATGGTGAGTGAAATAAAGAATTTTACTCAGATTGAATTTTAACATTTTTCTTTAGGGAGGTCATAAAACAGCTCTATCAACCTTGCAGCATCATTTCTTTCTCAGTGTCAGCAGCCGATGTGCATCAGTGGAAAAGAAAACAAAAACTTATGTCTTAAATAAGTGACATAAGATAGCAAGACTCTATATACATCAATGAATAACTACATGCGGTTTGAGTTTAAAAGCCACAAGCTGCTTTTGCAGAAACTGGCCTGTTGAACCTTATGGAGTGAAAAAAACATTGCAAGTTATTTTTTCTGCTCGAGTAGTCAATGATCATTGACTCGCCGACCAAAAGGGCAGAGCAGATCATCGCCTGCAGCTCGGTGCACATCACCGTTTGGTCAGAATCTTTCAGTTTTCCTACACTTTGTCTGTCAAACTCACTTTTGTTGTCCCATCAGGAGCTGGAGAACATCCCATCTACCATTTATCACCTGGGGTCATGTGGTGTTTGTGTGTTCCTAAGTCAGCATGAGACAACACATGCAATCACACACACACATGCACAAGCATAGACAAGGGGTGGGAATACTCATTAGCTCTAATGATGTCATTAAGGCTCTTGTAAGGCAAACACACACAAAACGTGCACATATAATACTTTGAATATATGTTAAAGTAAAACTGATTAAGATTATACTATAAGAGATAACTTACTAAAACCTGTAAAAGTTTGTCATGTATCTGTTTTACTACTCTTCTTATGATGCCAGTTATCTTTTCCTCTCTTGTTTTTTTCTGCTTCTCTCTCTGTGTCTTTGAAACATCAGTGTTTACGGGGCGCCGTGTGTCCGGTGGCCTCTGCAGCTACAGCTTACTGTGGATCCTGTGACCTTGATCCATCTCTGACTGCCTGCACATGGATCCTGACTGCACACAAACATCCCGACGCACAATCCGCCACACACACGCCATTCATCAGCACCACACAGGAAACTCTCACTGCTGCCTCGTTGACACATACAAACAGAAGTAATGAGACTTACACAACAGAGGACACGAACAGTCATACACACAGCGAGAACACACATTCAGAGGGAGGTGTGTGCCCGTCACATGAGGAGGTGGTGTTCAGTGGAGATGCCAGTGTTTACTCCTTTACAGGTAGGTAATAAATGTGTTTAACTTTGTTTAAAAGAAAAAAAAAGAGGAAATCTTCCAGTTTCTATCGTTGCCTCAGTCGTGTTCTGTCTATAGAGACCAATTTTTTTTAATTAAAAAAAATGTTTTTTTAATAGTTGAAATGATTACATTTACCCTGATTCTTACAGACTTTTGTTTTTCTCCTTGTGATTTCATCTACAACTACGTCTATAAACACAAATACTGGCTACTAGGCTAAACCTGATAAAGTTTGTTGAAGATGATCTCTGTGCAGCTCGCGCCATTGTGTAATTTTTCTTTGTCTTTGAGGTTTGCAAACAATGTGCAGAAATAGGTGTCTTTGGGGCTGCTGAGTCATGTCCTTGCGCCTTTCAGCGGAGGCTTACAGCTGTTCTTTGTCATAAAGTAGTCCCCAGTCTAAAATAGTACCTGTCCGTATTACTCCGTGTTACTTTTTATTTTCACTTGCAGTCGATATGATTATTGTAATCACTAAGCAGAATAAGTTTCACTACTGAGTGAGTTTTAAGGGCTTTTTTCCTCACAATGCTAGTTGTTACCATTCACTTACATTGTTTTCTGCTAAGCTAATGCTAAAGGAGTACTGCTGGATCAGGTAAACAGCTGGGCTGGTTACTAATTGTTTTTCCCCCACTTATCTAAGTATGGGGAATATGGCAGTAGACAAAATTTCAGTTTTGGGTGGAGTATCCCTTTAAGCACTTAAAGTTTTCATTTTTATGCTTGAAATATGCTTCATTCATAGGACCAAATTTGCTAACCAATGTAAAGTAAGTAAAGATGGCTCCTATTGTTGAGGATCTACCAGCAGTTTGTTGGGGTGCAGGTTTATTCACTAGCAACATGTGAGCAGGTTGTTTGTCCAGTACATAAAACATCATTTGCAGCAGGTGTCAAGAGCTTAACTTGTTGAAGATTGTTCATCAGACAGAAATTATGAAATTATAATCTTTTTCTGGCATACTTTTACAAATTAAAGTACTGTATTCTCTTTACTGTGCATAGAGCAAAATAATGCCATCAATGTTTTAGTTTTTGTTCCACAGAAAGCATTTTAGTGAATTTGTTCTATAATGTGCTTAAATCTTGGCAATTATTTATAACTTCCCTGAACTTGAAGAAGTTTTTTTTAGTTCTTTGAGACATCATTACTGATTAATTAAGAGCAGCGAATGCAGAAGATCCATCTGTACATGCTAGTTAAAGATAGGTCCTGCTGAAGTCTGTGTTTAAAAGTCTTTGTGAACACATTCAGCAGCCTTCATTAAACACACACATGTAGACTGAAGACAGCTGTTGTAGGGTCCGTTAACAGCTCTTTCAAGCTAACTCGCTCAGTGCTGTACTCTTGTGTGATTAAATTTTGGGATGCTGTTTCATCATTATCAGCTATTAATCAACCTAAAGGGAACATAATTGTATGTATGTGTTTTTGGACCTGTGTATTGATCTATTTTGGTCGTTTAAACATTTAGTTAAGACTTACTCTGGTTGCGGCTGTTTTTATTTTTTTGCATGTGTGTTTGTGAGCTGATAATAGCAGATACTTTGTGTGTTTTTAAATCCAGGTGGTTACCATTACAGCATATTTCTGTAGTAAATGTATTTGTGTGTCTTTGCTCTGATTGCTTTGTGTTCGTGGCATGGGGCAGTTAGGATAAGAGCTTCTATGCAATGCTGTGACACCATCTGGGCAGAAGCACATAAAGCTGTCGCCACCCACCATACACCAGATGTTTCTCATGTGCACACATACACACACATTTTCACATTTGCACAAAGAGTTTCATGATATTTTACTCTGTAGCATCGAGAAAAAATAGATGGCTCCACATCTGCAGTGAGTGCCAAAAATATACTGCTTAGTCTAAACATTACCCCCTTTTTTTTCATAAAATTTTACAACCAAGCACGGTATTAAGAACACCTCTGTACAAACATGTTCAGTGTTTTATTTACATCTGTGTTTTCCTACTTAAGTTATGACAGTAGTAAAGACAAGAGGCCCATATTGGCAGTTACAACGTGGCCGTTTAACACAGCAGTCCCTTTACACTCCTAAAAGTAATGCACGTATATGTGCGCAAGTGCATTTGTATGTATATATGCTCCTGTAGCTACACCTCATCACCAGAAGGGCTGTAACAACCTGTGTGTCTGGGGACTTCAGTGATGGCCCCACATTTACTACTTTGCACCGGTAGAGCGTTTATGTGGCGGATTTTACTGTTAGCAGTACAACTGCTCATGCATTTTCAAAGGTGGATTTTTCTTCAGACTCAGTCAGAAGTGGTGTTTACCATAAAAAATGCTTTAAAAAAATGAAAGGAACATTTTGAAAACACATCAGATCATGCTGGATTTCCATACAGGTATGGAATGTGTAATGTGTTAGGAACAAAAGGATGCCACATTGGTAAAAATCAAAATGATCAACCTACAGAGGTTTTCATTTGAAGTTGAAAAACTGATGCAGCAGGTTAGACCAATTGCAGCAACTCAAAATGGTTCTCAGTAGTTTGTATGGCTCCACATGCATCCTCCTGACAACGTCATGGCTCCTTATGAGATGATGGATGGTGTCCAGGGGCATCACTGAGCTACTGGACAGCATGAGGTCAACCTGGTGGGGTCAGATGGACCAAACCATGATGTCCTAGAGATGTTCTATTTGATTTAGGTCAGACCAGCGAGGAGAACAGGCAGTGGTTTCAATCCCTTCGTCCTCCAGGGACTGCCTCCCTCAGATTTTGTATTGTGAAGATTTAAGTTGTGGAAACACTCTGTAACAGTGTTGTGTATCATTTACTTTTTTTCATTTTTTTCTGTCGCTCTGTTTTACATTCTTCCTGTCATTCACCATCTAGACTCTGATTTGGAGCCCTTCACTACCTATGAGTATAGAGTGAGAGGCTGGAACAGCTTCGGCCGAGGCTCCAGCAGCTTCATAACAGTGACGACCAGCGAGGACAAACCCTGGGGGTTAGCCCCGCCCCTCTGGAGCCGCCTAGGCGATCGAGATGATGTCATCCAGTTACAGTGGCAAGCTCCTGCTAGACCTAATGGTTAGTATGGGTGTTTTTTAATACATTTTTTTATTTGTTATAAAAAAAAACAAATACAGTTCTTACCCATTAATGAAACACATCTGAATTATCTGTTTAGTTTAAGGCAGCAATAAAACTGGCTCAGGTATTGAATAATTCAATAAACTGTAGCAACATTTATTGTTTCTCTTTTCCCAGGACTGATCACTCATTATGTTATTCTGCGGGATGGACAAGAACGTTACCGCGGCGATGAGAAAAGCTTCACTGATGTTGGTGGGATCAGACCTTTCCAGGAATACGTTTACCAGCTGAGGGTCTGCAGTCGAGCTGGTTGTTCAGACAGTACAAAGGTAAGACTGCCTCTCTAGTGGATGGTTTTATTACTTAGGCTGTGAGCAAATATCCAAACCACATACTTCTTCTGTTAGTCCCACACTCCTACCAGGTCTAAGCCATACTCATAAACTGTTGAAAGTTTTTAGAGGTTAATAAAATAAGAACCAAGTGTATAGTAATGTTAAGCAGTTGTGTATATTTTTGCTGTTTTGTGCAAAAAGACTATACACAGAGGGCACTAAATGGAATAATACTTGTGACTGTGTCTTGTTTTGTCAACCCTTCATGCAGAGCTGTTCCTCTTTCATACTCACCCAAACACTTCCCTAAGCTTTACTCACTTGTCACACCTCATTTCTTAACAGTATTATTCCACTAAATGGTCATCTAATGGCTGCTCTAAAGACGGACACGCTCCAATGAGCTAAGCACCACTTTATCTTGTGTTTCTGTTGGTTTCTTCTCACTCAGCTCAAATAACTTCACAAAAATGGCATGAAAACGGTGGCTGTGTTTGTAAAATAATTGAAAGAAACAGTTAATAATAAATTTAATATTTAGTTTTATTGAAATTTTGACTGTGTATTTATCATCTACAAAAATATTTTAAAAGAATTTTCCACATGGCACCAGATTATGAGGCCTTTTCTCTTTTTCTGTCACAGGACATCAAACAATATTTTATTTATTTTTCCACACCTGAAAACATGAAGTGAACCAGCTAAAGCAACAAACACAATTTAACTTAAAATATAGTCCTGTAATGCCCCGCATATTAATCAGGAGGAAAAAGGTACTTGTTAAATGAATCTTTCATTTGTTTTATTGCAACTTAAAATATTAGTCACATTCTCGCCACTGATCAAGTCGTATAATGAACATAAATGTTCACTATTTCAGGGGTAGTTTGCTCTATTAAGGAAAACTTCAGCTTATATGCTCCTAAACATTATAAACTTTATAGAAAATTCATGTTTCGTTTTAGTATCGTCTTATGTTTTTGTGTTTCACATGACTTTAACTTCAAATAACTGACAGATATTATAAATACTTACATTTGACAGTTCATCTAAAGCTTTTACACTGAAGATGTGCTGTGGCGTGTTCGCTGATGGAAACAAACGATCTGGTTTTGGTTGATTTCAGTTAGTTCTGGTCACCTGTGGTGTGATTCGTGCATCTCTTGTCCTTTTGTCTTTGATTTTCTGACAGTCTGCTAATGGTTCTTGTCAGAAACAGAACTAATCTTAAAATTCTTTGGGGGTTTTTCCCCACATTTGTCCATTCGTGTGATCTTTTTTTCAAATCTGAACAACTGAAAGGCGATTTACTGGTTTCTAAATGTCCACTCTGTTGTTCTAATGCAGAGATATTCAGTTAAAGGATGCAGTTTGTAGTTTTTCCATCTATCTGACCTGTGTTGTCATGGTCCGAGACATTTCCACGCTGTGAAAACTCTCTGCTCCACCTCTGCAGGAACAAGTAGTCATTGAGCCTCCCTCGCTGCAGGAGGAGCTGAGGATTTGCTGAGTCTGTGCGATGTTTGTGATAGTGGTTATAATACCTTCACATAGAACCATCCCTGGCTGTAGCTGAGCTGATATCACTAAAACAATTAATTTCTCCAGCTTAGTGGTGATGAAAGCTCATGGTTAAAAATCTGTCTGGCTCTTTTTAAAGTTAATTATAAACTTCTCTTCTTTCTCAGCGAAGAGGGTGGTTGTGTTGTTAAAGATGTGGGTGGAGAAAACATGGTGAGATAATGTGATTGTTGGGGTAAATTTACGTTAAATGGCTTCATGTAAAAAAACGAATGTTATGGAAGGAAGGGCTTGGATGAAGAAAGATGAAACAAGGACTTTTTACTAGTGTCTAGTAACTAGTAAACTAGTGACTCCAGTTTGTTTCAAGTTAATTCAGTTTAAATACCTTTTAAACATTTCAGTTAACTTTTAAGAAATTAAAATTTGTTTGCTTGAAGACGTATTCAAAATGTTATTTTCTTTTAAGAGTCTATTTTTGCTGTGATCAATTAGTCGACTTTTAAACCTAAGTCAAATGTGACACCATTTTTCTGACAGCTGAAGCTTTACTAAATTAAAAATAGAAGATAAATCTTCCAACAAATGTCTAAAAACAAAAGTCCACCTTAACTGAAATTCTGTAGTGGGACCTTTAAAGAACTGTGCTGAGTTAAAGGTTTGAAAAGGTCAATGAACTGAAGCGATGTGGTAAATAAGTCATGTAGTACCATATTCAAAACCATTAGGGTCAAATAGATAATAATCACATTGTTTTTGCTGATAATGATGTTTACACAAGCTATTTAACGTGATTGTTTTGCCTTTTGTTTTAGTAATTTTAGAAGCTTTGTTCTAATAAACACCTAACCAGGCACAAAGGTTATGTTTGATAGAAGTCCTATTTAAAAAGCAGTAGTTTTTATTATTCATATTTCACGTATAGTTCCTGATAGAATAAACCTAAAACAAATTAAAGTAAAGACGGACCCCAAATCCTCCAGTTTAGAAGGACTTTGTTTTCTTCTTTGTGTAAAATCTTGTAGGAAAAAGCAATAATTTTGTTCCGACCTAGCTCCGGTGGCCGTAACAAAAGGAGATACACTATCAGGGTTCCCGTGGGGTCTTAAAAAAATCTTAAAAGCATTGACTGTATGAATTAGGAAATAATACCTTAAAAAGACTTGAAAAAGTCTTGAATTTTGATATCTGGGTCTTAAAATGTGTGCTGTATGTAACTTCTCCGTATCGCATTTCACCTCAAAGGTTTAATTTGTCAACCACGATTATTCTGATTAAATAACTTGTCATACTTTGCACATTCCACATTTCTTTTAAAAATAAATGAACATATGCTCAAGAATTTTTGTTTTTCCTTGTCTGTAGGTCTGTGGTACGGAAGCCCTGAACGGCAAGCGAGGAAAAAAAATTTTAAGGGTGGCCAATTTTCTAAGTCTGGGCTATTTCATTGTTCATCTTGACTTTCTGACTTCTATAAACCCTGAATAGCAAGCCAAAAAAGGATTTTCTTTCAAATTTGACTCATTTTCTAAGTTTGGTCAAAAATATTTTTCCGCTTGACTTTCTGACCTGTACAAACGGAAAAAAAATTTTCATTTGAAACATTGTCACAATTGTTCTAATATACTTTAACAGTTGTAAAAATGAGAATTAAAAAATAAATTTTTTTCTTTCCACTTAAGTAGCCCTGAGTGGCAACTGGAAAAAAAAAAATTTTACTTAGGCTCATTTTGTATTTTTCTTGTAATGCTTTTATAACGCCACCAGAGGGCGAGATTCTTCGCTTGCCATTCAGGGCTTCCGTATCTGTGTAATGGGAATTAAATTGTTATATAAATAGTCTTTAAAAGGTCTTAGAAAGACTTGAATTTGAGTAGAAGAAACCTGTAGGAACCTTGTAAAAGTGGTTCATGTAAAAGTGTATAAAATATATTTTATCTTAACACAAACTGTGGCAGCGTACGTGTCAGAGAAAGAGACAGTTTGACAGAATGATTTAAATGGGCAGAGCCTTCTCAGGTCCTCAGGTGTTCCACATCACAATCAGCTGCAACAGGTCAAATGACCTGATCAGCCACAAACACCCACACAGTCGTAAACATATACAACAGAGATTTGTCAGCAACTGAGCAACTAAACATGGGGACAAGTCAGAGAAACGGGTTTTATTTGGAGAATGTGTCATAAAAACTTTTTTTAATGAAACTAAATGTAGGAAAAACAGGAGAAATGAAAATGCTACAGCTGACCTAATGCTAGAGTACAAATGTAAAGACATTTTAAACTGTCGAAACTACCAGATGACATGAGAAAGACACGTTTTACTGAGTGTTAAATATTTTTATGATGGAACTTTTCTATGAACCTGGTTTGAAACTTTGTTCATGTAACTGAAAACACAGCAGCACATCCTCACACCACACACTCTATCTCTGCCTTCCATGTTCTGTTACTGTCTTGCTCACGCACGCACACACACACACACCCAGCAGAGGGTGAAAGAGGAGTGAGTTGGATTAGTTTGTACAACAGTGAAAATTGGCCAAACAATCCCAATTATGGGATAACTTGAACTAACCTAATACACCACTGCAATTACCTGGCATCCGCTCCCCCGCACAAACACACACACACTCACACTCACAGGCGCTGACATAAATACACAGGCACACACAAACGCACACCTACTGTGACAACAGAAGGTGCTGATCTAATACGGTTGGTCACTTAGAGCAGGAGGAAGAGCGATTGGTCCTTCTCTGTCTCCCGATCCTTTCGCCCTGTTCGCTCTGCCATTTGTCTCCTGTCATTCGCCTCATGTAAACGTCACCGTTCCCAGTTCCTCTCAGTGTTTATCTCCTTACTTTCTAAACCTCTTTCACCTGTAACTCCTTCGCTCTATCTAAAAAACCACCAGGTTTACCATGTAGCTGGTTTTATCTGAGTCTCATAATCCCATTGCTTTCTCAGCCTCCCATCATTTTTTACACAACAAAGAGATTTGGTTATGTTTACCTGAAGTAATAAAAGTTATAAAGTCTTTTTTATTGTGTCCACCCTTACAGAAAACTATCAGGAGTCGTTTAAAATCAAATATCCTGAGTTTGAGTAGTTTCTGCCTGTTTTGTGAAGTGTTAAAAATGAACACAGTCGTGCAAAAACAGATTAATTCATTGAATCATTTAAAGGTACCATAGGGAGTTTGGTAAACAATGTAGCTTAAAACATTTTTATTCATGCCTCTTAACAACTCTAACATAGTATAGCTATAAATATATTGTGGCGATTTAAAAAAAACAACAAAAGAAATCAGTAAGGTGGTTCCCTCGCAGTTCTCTAAAGACTTCAGCCAATCATACGTTTCGGACTGAAAGCAACTATTGGACAATCCGGCTGTCTGTCTCGCCAAAGTGCCTCACTTCCGCACTGCTTGGATCCTCCATTAATGCGTGCTGGAGCATTTTTCAGCAGAACACCCAGGAAGTGAGAGAAGGACAGAAGCAGCGGCTGTAACCGCTTCAGTTTTAGGTAAAAATACCAGAGTCCCAAAAAGAAAAGCACCTTTTCAGCTAGCAGAAAACAAAAAACGTGTGTACGTAGAAAAAATAAAAACCTGTGTGAACGTTTCACCAGCTGGTGTTTGGCTTTCTATTGTTACTGTGGCAATGAGCGGTCCCATGTCCAGAGGAGACACGGCATAAGGATTATACCTGACGGGAGGGGCGAGAGTTCTGAGACGTGTTTGTGTAAAATAGCTAGCGATACCTAGCTTGTTTGAAGACTCCTCAGTGAACCTTTAACCACATTTCCAATTTGTTAAAAGAACAGTATGTTTTTAAAAAAGTTTAAACTGTTTTCTTTAGTTTATATTATAAATACATATATTACATTAATTAAATTAAAAACCTTTTTATATATAAAAAAAGTAAAAGTTGTGAACAGCAGAATTATTGAGTTTATACCAGATGCATTTCTGTCAATGGTTTTATATTTGTTCTATATTTTAGTTGACAACACTCTTTACTGGTACTACACTCTCCTGACTCTCTCCTTCTCCTCCACCTCTCTTCCTTTCTTCCTCTTAATATTTGCTTGCATACGCCCACACCTGTACCTGAGTGTGTTTGTCTGTGCAGGCGTGTGTGTTTCCTTAGTAGTTGTAGCAGTGCTCTAATTGCATAGCACTGTGTGGGACAGCTGCTGGAAGTGCTAGTGACAGTCTATTAAGGCAGGATATCCCTGTTGCTTTTAGAGGCAGATTGCCCTGTGATTCCGTGATCTCCACATTCAGCCGGCATTCGCGGAGACCCACAGACGCTCCTCTGAGAATCCACAATAGGAATCCTTCTTTTCACTGTACTAAGAAGCACTACGTTTTCATTTAATTATGCTTTGTAGTCACAGTGTTAATCGAATTGCATATGTGCATCATAATAATTTCTTTCTGGGTGTATGACACTTCAAATGTAGAATTACCAAAACTAAAAAAGAACTGCATTAAGAATAATTTTGTCTTCATTTTATCTAAGTAACTCTTCCATTTTTACAAAAATAAAAAAACAGATTTGTGTTTTACTAAAACAATAATGTTCAGCTGGATGTCGTTTTATCATGTGATCAAACTTGATTGAGGAATGAACGTCTCTCTTTCTACAGTCTTTAAACTCTCAGACATCCATTAGGTTGTTGTGCTCGTGTCTCTGATTGTGTGTTTAGGTGGTGGCAGTGACCGTCCAGGGAGTTCCAGAGGACGTCCAGCCTCCAGTGGTAACAGCTGAGAGTCCATCCTCTCTCAATGTGAGCTGGTCTGAACCTTCTCGTCAAAATGGAGTCATCCAGTGGTATCACCTGAACCAGACTGGTGTGGGAATCATATTTACACACACTGATGGACCAAAGAGTTATACTGTGACGGGTAAGATGTAGATCAGTCTGTGTCTGCTCGCTTTTCTTCACCTGTTTGGTTTTGGTTTTCATGGAAGGGGTTCAGGAAGCATCCTGACAAGATGACCGAACCACCTCAACTGGCTCCTCTTTATATAGAGGAGCACTGGTTCTACTACGAATGTCTACAGGAAATTGAGAGCGTTGCTTTTTTTGGCTCAGCTCCATGACAGACCGGTTCAGTATCCACATCACTGCAGACACTGCCCCAATCCGCCTGGTGATCACGCTTCCTCCTTCACTCACTCGTGAACCCACGATACTTAAACTCCTCCACTTGAGGTAGGACCTGTCCCCAGACTGGAGTTGGCAAGCCACCCTTTTCCAGTCAAGAACCATGGTCTCAGATTTGAAGGTGCTGATCCTCATCCCAGTCGCTTCACACTCAGCTGCTAACCTCCCAGAGATTGCACTAGACTTTTTTGTTGTCCGTTATTTTGACTAACAGGTTCAAAAGAATCAGTCATAATCTATGTTTTACTCAGGGGGGGGGGCGTGTCCCCTGCCAGCACATGTCCTTGGACCGGCTGGAGTAGACCTTTCCAGGAAGGCTGAGGTGTGTGATCTCCCTATAGTTGGAACACACCCTCTGGTCCACTTCTTTAAAAATGGGGACCACCACCCCAGTCTGCTACTCCACAGGGGCTGAAATGTGTACACCAAGACAGTTCTACAAAATCCATAGCATTGAGATACCCAGGACAGATTTTGTCCACCCTCTAGGCTCCGCTGCTGTGTAGTGGTTTGACGACCTCAGTGACTTCTCCCCCAGAGATTGGACAGTCCATCACCAGGTCTCCCAGTTCTGGTTTCTCATTGGAATGGGATTGAGGAGTTCCTCAAAGTATTCCTTCCACCACTTGATTATGGCCCCTTTTGACATCAGCAGCTCCCCATCCACACTGTAAACGGTGTGGACAAGTTAGTGCCTTCCTCCCCTGAGGCACCGGATGGCTTTCCAGAACCTTTTGGGATCCAGTTGGTAGTATTTTGCTGTGATCTCACCAAACTCCTCCGACGCCCAAGATTTACTCTCAGTAACTTGCCACTGTTGCACCCCGCTTGGCCATCCTGTACCTGCCAACTGCTTCTGGAGACCCATAGACCATCCATGCCCTGTAGGCCTCCTCCTTCAGCCTGACGGCTCCCCTAACCTCGGGTACGGGGGATACCACCACAACTGGCACCAGCCAGTTTCTTCTCCCTTTTATTTATTTTTTTGCCTTTGGGTCCCTGCTTCTTTGACTTCATTCTCTCCCTGTGACATCTGTGGTCTGTTTTTCTAACCAGCTCTTCTTCCACATTCAGTTTATAATTATTATTATTCAGTTTATGACTAAACTTTAAACTGATTCCCTCTACACTTTCTCAGATCTACCCTACTGCACACATAGAAACACTGCACAGTAAACCCAAAAGTAAACACAGGAGAGAGAGATGTTACAAAAGACCAGATGTATCCATCATCCATCCACCCACCCACCCATTCATCCAAGGTTTGGTCTCAGATGTAACAGGTCCAGGATGGAAACCCAGACATCCCTCTCCCCAGCATCACTCTTCAGCTTTTCCTGGGAAATTCCCAGACTGGAGAGGATATATAATCTCTCCAGAGAGTTCTGGGTCTGCCCTGGAGTGTCCTCCTAGTGGGATTTGCCAAGAAAACCTGAAATTTCAGTTGCTCGTCTCTGAGATCTGGTGCTTTGATCCAGCTCTTGTGACCATAGGTGAGGATTAGAACCCACATTGTTAATCTAGTAAATCAAAAGCTTTGCCTTTCAGTTTTTTTTTTCACACTGACAGATTGAAGCAATGTCCTCATTATTGAAGGTGAAGCCCTGATTTGTCAGAACTTTTTCTCTCTCCATCCTGTGTCACTTGCATACAAGACACCAAAATACATAAACTTCTCTACTTGAGGCTAAGACTCACCAGCAGCTCTGAAGGAACATTCTACATTTTTTTCAGTCAGGAGTCACAACCTCATATATGAAGCAGCTGACGCTAATCCCAGCCATGGTTCAAAGACTCCAACAGAACCATGTCATCTGCAAACAGCAGTTAATGCATGGACTCTTGTAAGGGTTTTTGAGTGTCCTCTTCGAGGTCATTCCCAGTGCGGGTTGAACTCCACCAGGGCTGCCTCTTGTCTCTGACAAGATGTTGGTTTGGGAGATCAAAGTTATATTCGAACAAACTTGAAAGGGTTAGAGAATCAATTGTGAAATGGAACAAAAACACAACTACAAAAGAGACTAGATGATTTGTTGTAATTCACTGTCTGTCCAGACAAAAAGGCTTTCTTGTGCTTTGTTGGACCACCTTTAACTTTGATTACAGAACGCATCTGCTGTAGCATTGTTCCAAGCTTTTTGCATTGTCACATTTTTCTCAGTCTGGAGTTCAGGTTTTTTTCTTTTTTGCCAAGATCTTATGTTGATGGGAGAGTTGGCTGTTGTGTAAAGCTTCTCTTTCCAAAATTTCTTTTCAGGGAATGACTTCTAGGAAATGCCGTACTTTTCCATTGGGAAGGGTGAACCTGTTGGATTACTTTTATACAGCTGGTCCCATTATTTTTGGTTTATATTGGGTTTTCTTTTTGCCAGGCAGTGTATTTTTCCACACAAGCACAGAATTTGTTGGAGAGAAAAGGCAAATACTAGCAGCAGAATATGATCACTACAGACATAGGTGTCTGTTTTGAGGCAGGTGTAAGTTACCTTACTCACTTCTCTGATGATTTGCTTATTATTGTTCTTAATTAAGGGAATCAAGCGATGACATCTTTTGAAACTCAAATTAGGTGGCATTTACCCCTCACAGCTCTCTGTGCAACTCTTTTCTGGACTCTGACCAGGTATCAGCTTTGCCAACCGACTATTCCCATGGTGCCTGTGGTTGGCTTGCATGGTCAGGAGTTGCAAGCATGTGTGTTTGTAAATGTAGGCATGAGGCAAAGCAAACAATGCCAAATAGGGATGGTAATGTGCTCTAACACTGTACCAGCCCCAAGTGCCAGTGTGAGCAACTAGCTAGTGTGTGAAATTCCTCTAAACTCCTGAGATGCAGGAAAACCAGCCAAAACCAGCACTAAGGCTCTTCCCCTTCATCTCTTTCCCCGTGTTTGTCTGTTCTGCAGCTCTGTGTCACAACACAAGCTTGACTATATGTTTCTGTTTTTCACAAAAGGTATTGATGCTGACATTTTTTACATTAACAAATCATCAGATGTGAAATCATTTTTTTGTGTTTTTAAACTCATGAATATCTTATTTTGGGGGAATTTGCATTGAAGTAACATGCCAATCTAATCTGAAGGTTCCTTTATAAAACAAACATTTGACTAATTGGTGTTTTTATAGTGAATCTAATTTTATTACATCTGAATTATATTCACTGCTATCAATTGGCTTGAATCCGGATTTATTGGTTTGTTCAGCACTTTTAGGTCACTTTAAAATAAACTGCATTCATCTTGGTGGCATTTTCTAGATTTTTTAGTTAGCTGTCTTTTATTGTTATCTGTAAACTGATTTTTTATAAATAAAAAATATGTGATTTTTTTTTACTGTCTAAATATGTAAATATTAATGCATGCCATCCTCATCATCCTGTGGTATTAAAAACAAACCCAAAACATTCTGAAACAAACTAATGTTGTCAACTTCTTTCTGTTTATTAGCTCTTTACCTGAGGAAAAAGACTTATTCAGCTTAGTTTATGTTGTTTATGCTGCTGCAGAAGCAGGTAACACAGAGTAGTAATTTGAACTTTGTTATTTGTAACAAACTAAACAGTTTCATGGAGAAGCAAAGATGTGTAAAAACAGCTAATATTGAGTTCTAATGTATCAGTATGACTTTTTTTAGTTTAAAATACCTGAACATTAGCCACTAATTTGTGAATGTCTGTAGCAGCGTCTCTCCTGATCTCCAGACAGAGGACGACTTCCTGTTTCTAGAGACTCCGCTCACTTTGAGTGATGTCGTCAGTGAGAAAAGTCCAAATCCTGTTGATTAGGGATGCACCGAAATTAAAATTCTTGGGTCCAATCAGGGCTGTACTGGGACCGAAAAACGTCCCTGGCGTTTTAGTTCGTGGCAGCCCAGCATGATCTTACAGGTGATGTTCGGTTTGTTTCGGGGAATTTGAGGTCTGTAAGCTGTGTCAAGAGCGTATGTCACCTGCCACTTGCAGCTCCATAGCGCTCTGCAGTGAGAGGAACAAATTGAAACGTGCCGCTCAGTTCACAGGCCGGGCGAACAGCTCGTTGCGGCCTGAACCGACTCACAATCACCAGCAGAGATAGTGAAATAAGTTCACATCACAGACATACTGGCTCTTATCTGGCTCTTATCCCGTTTCTTATGTGCTGGCTGCGCTTATTTGCATGCGACATCACACGTTTTGGCGTGTTGCTTCAGTGATTTAGGTGTTTCGACCGAAAACCAAAAATACAGTTTTGAGTCATTTTCGGCCGAAATTTTTCAGTAAACAAATTTTTGGTGCATCCCTACTGTTGATAGAACGCCACCTCAGAATGACCTAAATATCTCTTTAAAGGAATGCTATGCAGGTTTGCTTGTTTTGGCACCCCCTAGTGTCCGTTTGAAGTCACTGCCGTAAAAATGTTAGCACCATTGTCTCTGCTCAGAAACACCTAAATTTAACTGTTGAAATGTATCCTCAGCCTTTATTGCTTTCTACTGGAACAGTTCATCACTCATTTAAAGAAATCAGCTGTGTTCAAGCAGGGAGAGACCGAAAAAAAAGCAGGAATCAGGAGCTAAAAACACTCTGGCGCTAGCATAACAGTTAGCCACATTGGGTTAGCCTAACCCTCACAAGATATGTGATTTTGTGAGACTTCCAGTGCACCAGACCAGTTGCAAATGTGGTACTCTGGATCCAAGCACCAGATGGGTCTGAGTGACTTTTCATTAACCCGCAGGAGTGCCCAAGTCCAGTCTTTGAGAGCTACTCTCCTAGAAACTTTAGATGCATCCCTGCTCAAACACACCTGAATTCCCTCATCAGCAAATCATTCAGCTCTGCAGAGGCCTGGTAACGAGCTCTTCATTTGATTCAGGTGTGTTGGAGAAGGGTTGCATCAAAGAGTTCCAGGAGAGTAGCTCTCAGGGACTGGACTTGGGCACCCTGCTGTAAAGGGTCATATTAGCACATACTGGCTCAAGAAAAAGATTAAAAATATGAAAAAGCTACATAGTGTGTCTTTAACATCATGGCTTTTCTCCTCTGGGTTTGAGAAACAACATAAACTTTTGTTATTTCATCAAATAAAATGACTAGAGCATTATTCTTAGTTTATTCAACAATTTGCCAAGCTGTCCACAGAGGAATGACTTTCTTTCTAATCCTAAAAGTTATATGAAATGTGGTTTTAAAATCTTAATCCTGATCATTTCAGCCACAGTGGCAGCTAATAAATAATTATTTTTTTATTTGTTCCACCAAAACTTTTATATATTCTGTAATACGTCTTTTCTTCTGGAAAATAAAAGACTTTTTGTTCAAATATTTAATATGCTTTATTTGCATTTGCTTAAATATTGAGGATACATAGTTTGTTTATAGATATAATCTATTTTTTATTTATATTTTACACAGAATGCCACATTTTGTAGAAATATTTTTGGTTTGGCCAGGCTACACCCCTTTACAAACCGACACTAAAAATCTATTTATAAAAAACAGAATAGAAGATTGGTAGAGAAAAAGTGGTTTGAAGCAACTTTATCAGAGAAATAAAAGAAGATTTAGAAGAAAAACCAACTGGTTCTGCATGCTTTTTAATAATGCAGAAAATAGAAGAAAAAATAAGGATGGAGTAAGACGGATAAAAAGATAGATGGGTGAAATCGTGTGTTTTCGGTGAAATATGAACAGAAATAATTGCTGCACTCTTCCCTCATCTTTAATGTTTAATATGCCATTATTCTTGTTCCCCTGAGTCTCTCCAGTGGTTCTCTGTCAGAACTCAAAGCTCACAGCCACACTCTCTCCAAGCAAAGAAACTAGAGGCTATTTTAGTTCAAATAAAAGACAATTTTATGACCATCACTCACTTTTTAGATTCATTTAATCAGATAAATTTCAGTTTGGCAAATTGGGAGTCACCTGAAATTTGATCCTAGGTGAAATTTACATTAGACTGCAGCTTTATAAAAGATATATACATCTTTCACTTTAATTTTATTTAATAGTAATATGTGTGATTTCCTATTCCACATAATAAAGAGATAAAATGAGGACGTTTGGTTGGTTGTTGATAAAACAACAGGACTAACTAGTGTATTTTAGCAGTCTTGGGCATCCCAAGTGATACATATACTGTATTATTAGTAATAAAAAAATAAGTTAGAACATAAGTAGAAGCCTTTGAGTTGCATAAATGTGAAACTTCTAAAACAGATGTGTGGCGTCTACGTTTTCCTGTTTATTAGCTCTTTGCCTCAGGAAATAGACTCTTGCTAATAGCATTTTTAACAGTTCTGAAAAGTGGCACTTCATAGAGAGAATTAAGCACTACTGTACAGAGACACCCCATGTGAATCAATATTAAGTATTGCTATCATTAGCTCACAATGAATTATTGCCTGCAATTATATAGATTATGGCATTAATCATGTGTTTAATTGGTCTTTTGTAGGCTCGTTATTAATTCAGAACAGCAGGGAATAGAGTATGTTCTTTTATTTATTAATGCAACTCCTCCATAGCCCACTCTGACTTACTAAAGAGGCATAGACACGAGAAAAGAGAGGAGATGGACTTACTGTAGATGTGGTGTTTCTGACTCCTATCAGAAGTCATCGTTTCAGTAAGTGAAAAGGTTCTTTTATCCAACCAGTTAAAACCTTTAAGCTTCCCAGTTCTAGCAGAGATCTTGGAGAAGAGTAGAACTCAGTGGGATGTTTGGAGGAAAAGGTGTTTTTCCCAAGTGGGTCAAAAGTGCTTGAACTTTCCAGTTAAGGCCATAAGTTTGCTTACTTTGCTTTTGTTTGTTTTTTATGAAGAAAGTAGAATCATTATCCTCAATAATAAATATAAAACTCTGTTTCTCCTCCCTCATTCTGAGGGGATTCCTTTGTTCCTGTGAGTTGTGGGGTTGGGCCTACTGTAAAAACAGCTTTTAATGTGGTTTTAGTACAAACACCATCACTATGTTGAACTCTTGTATTGGACGTTCTGTTTTGTCCTTTTGCAGATTAAACCTGTGGAACGTTCTCATAATCATATTTAAATTTTCTACCTCTCATTCTGAAAATCAGCTGCAAAACCACCCAAATCTGAAGGAACTCATCAGAGTGAACTTTAACCCTTTTAATATTCTAAATGCACAAACATCTGGATGTACAATACACCTTATGGTTCCTTTTACCGACTGAAAATCGCTTCACAAAATTACAAAAAGTCCACAGTCTGACTTCTTTTGTTAGTTTTAATGACCGTTCTTGTTTTTTCTTTGTGCGTTCATGTGTTTGGTTGTATGTGTGTTGTATTTTAGTGATTCTGTCTTAACCAGCTCTTGTAAATTTAATTATATTTTTTAATCTCAGTTGTCCTCCATGGTTAAATACATGTTTAAAAAACATATACAAACATTTATGGGACCTTAATGAGTGATTCAGTTCTTTCATTTAATTTTTTTCAAGGAATAATAAAGTAAAATGGGCACATATTTCATTATTATTTATAATATCATCAAATGTATTAATACGTAAACTAAGTTCAATTATTATTTTGGATTATTTTCATCTTTAAATGTTTTCCTCTGATTATAATAAATCTATCGGTAAACCTTTGCATGGTAAAGATGGCCTAACTAAATGTGTGTGTAGTTGAGTGTGCATGTTCATGCGTGTGCATGTGTGTGAACCTGATCTCATTGTTCCATCCCAGACAGTCTTTGCATTAGAAGCCACAGACAGGAAGTCAAACTTTTAATTATTTAGGAGAGGTGTTATTAAAGCTTTCTTCTCCCATTTGTCTCTTTTTCTCTTCTAACTTGTTCCTGGTGCATGTTTTTTCTCTGATTTTTATCCAAATGCTTTTTTTCCTCTTTGTAATGGTTTCCCCATTTGTCTTTCTCATTTGTTCTGACATTTCTAACCTCTTTTATTCTCCTCCCTGACATTTTTTTCCTTCTCCTTTCTTTCTCTTGCAGTCTCTCCTTCTATTTCACTGTATCAGGTGACAGCCAGTGATATTGTGGCTTGTGCCCATCACGCTCTCAAATTCTCGAACGCAAACTGGAAATGGCAACTTGTCAATAAAATGCCATTTTAAATCAGTTAATTCAACGAACTTAAAAACCCCTCACCATTCTGCAAGTTTTGTCCTTTTTCTCATTTTGCATGAATGTACAACCAGTGGGTTACTATGACTTAAAGGTGGAGTCCCTTGATCTTTGTTTTGTGTGTGTATGTGCATGTCTAACACACTGATCTCCTCTGTGTCCAGCTCTCATGACGACGGTGACAGTTGTCCCTCTTTCTGTAAAGTCTTCACATCTAAACCTCCTTCACCCAGTTTTCACTTTAAATGATCGAAGCTTCTTCTGTCTTTCGATAATCAGGCATGTGAGCATGCAGCTGTATGCACAGGTGCACACAGATGCAGGAAGACGTGCACAAACGCTTTCGCTTTATGTGCACACACACACACACACACACACACCAAGACAGCATCTCTAGCAGACCAACACTGCCCTCTTCAGGCTGACTGCCAACAGATAATTGGAACTCCCATAAAGAACTTTAAAACTGCTCATTTGTGCTTCAGCACAACAACATATTTTAAGCAAAACAAATATTTTTACTTTTGTGAGAGCTGAAGTGATTTTTCATTCTAAATTGGAGAAACGTTGATAGGAACACTTTTAAAACGTCTCTAATAAATCCTTTTAGTGTGCTGACAGGACTGTCATTGATTAGAAACACTTTAAAGGACTCTTTAGTTCTTGAAGGAAAATCAAAAATCTCCTTTAACTGCCCATTTTTTTCCACTAACTCTAAAGCTGCCTCTACTTGTCCTCGTTTCTGGATGAATTTCTTTGCCTTGGCCTTCTTTTTTTTTTAACTCGCTGTCCCCGTTCTGGTTCCTGTGTGAACACACTCAGAGCTGCTAGCAGGAACAGACAGTGAACAGTTGCTGCTTTACTCAGTGTTGCAACAAATGACATTATTTCACTGTATTCACCCTGGTAGGGCACACACACACACACACACACACACACTTATACACATGCTTAGTTTCACAGTTAAAGAGTGAAACAGAGCCTTATGCCTCAACCTTAGTACTTTTATATGCCTGGAAGATTTCCTTCATTCAGCCTAAACACACACACACACATTGATCAGAGGTTAGGCTAAGCATGTCAGGCTCTGAGGTATGTTACTGTCTAATGCACGACTGTGTGTGTGTGTGTGTGTGTGTGTGTGTGTGTGTGTGTGTGTGTGTGTGTGTGTGTGTGTGTGTGTGTGTGTGTGTGTGTGTGTGTGTGTGTGTGTGTGTGTGGTTAGTTTACCATGCACACAACAGCTGAGACAACGTTTGTCTCTCAGCATCAAGAATAATTAAAATCACCAAATCGTCTAAAAATACACCGATATACTGATTTTTAAATTATTGTTTATATTATTTGCTTGTATTTTAGCAATAAATTACTGTACTATATATAAATAATTGCTTTTTAACTTTTATTTTGTATATTTTAATTTTGCAAAAACATTCTCACTGCATGAGGTTTTTAGACAAAATAATGAAACTAAATATCTATGAGGACGTAACCTATTACACTGGTTAAAGACTGAGTGTAAACATTTACTTTCCATTTTACCACAGTGCAGAATAAAGCATAACTAAAAAGATCTACACTAAATTATTCTGTCATTTTTTAAATGGGAGTTATTTTGTTGAATTTGATTTTCGATCTTTTGCATGCCGTCGGTTAAGTGAATGACCATAAAATACTGTGGTGACAGCTCTAAAGATTTGCATAAACTCTCACTGAAAAACATAAAAAAATATTTATCACATCAAAGAAAGACATAAACGACATTTATATGTATTATAAAGTTGTTTCCAGAAAAATTACAATTAAAACTCAAGGTATTTGTTGTATTTTTAGCTACGTCTGGTGTTTAAATCCTGCAATAAAAGCAGATTTGTATTTTTGGTTGCACTTAAGGGAGCATTCAGTGAAATTTATTTATTTATTTTTTTAGTCTGCATAGTGGGTGCCTATAAATAAATCATGTCTGGACACTGTAGCCTAAACGCATACAGAGGTATCATAATTATCATAGATCAAAAGCTGATGACATTACAGCGTTGGACCAGTCCTATCTCATGTCAGTTCCACGGCTGCCCATCTTTACGTTGTTTCATTATTGAGTTATGGCATGCATAATTTAACACCGACAGATATGGATCTATCCGTTGAGAGAGGGTGCGGAAGGAGCTGAGGGAAAGAGGAAGGCAGGATGGGTTTTTTTATTATTTTTTTCACAGCTTTCACTTTTAGGCCTTTTTTTGTGTGTTTAAGGGTTTCTGTTTCATTCTCTGTCCCAGAATCCTGTTTCATTCTTTCAACAGCTCACACACATTATATATAGAAACTAAAAAGTGATATTTGTAGAATATTTAACGTTTAATGTTCATACATTATTTTATGTTTTGATTTAACTCATGCTACAGGTTTGCAGCCGTACACAGACTACAGCTTTGTGCTTGTTGCCTGTACGTCTGCTGGATGTGGAGCCAGTGAGCCTTCCTCTGGACGCACCCTGCAAGCCTCACCTACTGGTATACACCTCTTATCATAACTAAACTATTTTTGGATGAGAACAAAATTAGGTTTTTAAATGAAACATGCACATAGAGCTGCATTTCTTTAGTTGACATATATTGAAAATAAATCAATTTAGTTGTGATTATTTCTTGATTTTATTTACATTTTAATAGATATTATGATCCAAAAATACCTCTTCTGACATTTTTCTTTTATTTTTTTTATCCATCCTCCTTTTCCTCCCAGCATCTTTCCCTCCTTTGCTCTTTGTTCTGTCATTCTTCTCCCTTCATCTTCCTCTCCATCTCTTCTTCCTCACTACTAAAGGAGAGTCACACCTAATATTGTTGCCTGGTTAAGATTACCTTCCTTTTTTTTTATTTTCACTTTCTTTCTCCTAAATGTGACTGGGCACATATTTTTTGATTTAAAAACAGATTTTTCTGTGTAAATTTTGTCATAAGAGCCCATTTTCTACCGAAGATTTCATTCATTTCTCTTTTCTGTCATTTTTCTTATCTTTTATTATATTGTTCTCCTTAAATAAAACAAATGTGTGTGATTTTTGCTTGTATAACTATAATAGAGCTAATTTGTTATCATTTTTCCTCTGTCTATAGGACCATTTTTGTCATTTTTAATGAATATTTTTAATATTTGAATTTTGTTACGTTTTGTTTGCTGGTATAACATCCATCTCATGAGGAATATTTCGCTTTCACTTTGTTTTTTAAACATAAATAAATGTTTTGTTCATTAAAAGCATCCCTTTTAGATCATTTCTGAAGCCTCTCCTGTGTTTTTTGTTTTTCTTTGTACTTTTTAGTCATCACTGTCAGCAGTTTGTTTAACACAAACAGAGAATTGACTACTGATTAATTATAAATGCAATTATTTATAGTAGAAATGCTAATTTCTCTCTCTTCTTGCCTTCTGCTCTAACTCCAGGTGTGTGGTTGAACCCAAGACACCTGATAATAAACACATCAGCAGTCACACTGTACTGGGATCAGCCATCCCAGCCTAATGGACACATCCTCCAGTACAGGCTTATTAGAGACGGTCTCACTGTTTTCACCGGAGACCATCAGGACCAGAATTGCACCGACACTGGACTGCTGCCGAAACACAGGTGGAGTGTGTTCGGCGTGTGTTTAAGTATCACTTCCAAGTTTTTAGTCACAATTTTTAAAGGTGTGTTTTTGTTGGGGTCACCCTGTTTTAAAGCCCCCCCCCCAGCCCATGTGTCTCTTGGGGCTGCTCTCTGTACATGTCTGTTTGTACCATTTAATGAGTAAATATTTGACATACCAATGACAGATGCAAACATCACCACGAGTGCAAAATAAAATCACGAATCAGATCTGGCTTTTGCTTGCAGACGGCAGTGGAGCATAGATTTTATTTATCTGTTTATTTTCATTTAACCTTTATTAATCCCTTCTTCTTTTTTTTCCCCCAGAATGGATTTCACGTTTTAATTATGAGAGGGTAAAATTGTACCTCCTCCTCCTTTTTCTCCTCAGCTTCCTGCCTTGTGAGACAATTTCCCTGTACCCCAAATAGAATTCCTCCTGCAGTTCTTCACCTCCCCCCCAAAAAAACGAGAAAAAGGAAGGTAGCGAGGAGATAGGACTGTATGTGTGTGACGTTTAATTTTCCCTAATTCCAGATAGTCTGCCAGAAGGCATTCCTGCCCGGACTCTTTGCTTCTCATCGCTCGTCTTGCCTTCTTCTCCTTCTTTACCCCTCCCTTCCAGCCCTCCTCCTTTTTTTACCTCATTCTCTTCCTCTTTCCCTTCTTTTCCCAATTTAGCCCTGCGCCAAGAATTACACAGGGAGCACCGGCCCCATTATCCGAGCAGACTTGTGCGTGCGCGTGCAAGTGCACACCCTGGCATTCCTTTCTGTGTGTGTGCGTGTTTGTGCGTGGGACTGCTCAAAGTGGCCATTGATTATTTATGACAATGTTGATTAGCTGTCACTTTGCTTCGGCAGCCCAGGAAGTGTCTAAGATGACGAGAGAATTAACCTATTCCCACTGGCTGCCCCCACAGGACACACACACACACACACACACACACCGTATTCCCAGTCAAACAGATGCAAATGCTCCACTCACCGATTACCTAATACACACACACACAATTTTACTTTTGATATCCCAAGGTGGTGTTTACATTTAGGTAAATATCTTCCAGTGATGAAGTGTTGAACTTCACTCTCCCTCTGAAACCAAACGCCATGATAAAACTCTTCCTCTCCATCACACCCAGTCGCCTCCTCACTCCTTCCTCTAATGATTTCTCTCTCTCTCTCTCTCTCTCTCTTTCCTTGACTTGGTTCATGCGTCCGCTTGAGTCCCGTTTATTTATGTTTTTTTATGCGTGCCTCTCCACTCGTGTGTCTATCAGAGTAACATATGAGTAGTTTTAATATGTTTCTGTGAGTGCGTCCTAACCCAGTGCAGAAGCGCTAATGGCCTCCTGTTTAAAAGGCTCTGCACATGAACAATAACCCAACATCACCGCCTATTAATGCATGTGTGCCCCGAGTTTATAGCAAATTAAAGGCTTTTAATGTTAAATGGTGGCCCACTTACACAGTTAATGTAGGACTTAGCACCAAACAGCCACATGCTCTTAAAAGGGAAATCTATCTTATGATGTCATGAGCAGGAGAGAGAGGCAGCTTGAAAGAGAGAGGGAAAGGTGAACGGCAAAGGAAAGGAAAGACGAAATAAAATTGCGGTTGCCGTTTGAGTATGCACACAAACACAGGTATAGGTGAAAATTATTACATTTAAATCATGCTGTTTACAGATGAAGTCGACTTTGCAAACAAAAAAATGTCAAATATTAGTTTGAGTTTAGAAAATGAGACCTCTAGTCCTCCCCAGGTCTTAAAATGAGGTCAATCCAACCCTAAATGATTTGAACACTTGTCAAATTCCAGTGGTTCTTTATGTATTTAGCTAAATTTAAACATAAAGGTGTGTTATTTTTAAAGTCCTTACTGCAGCCAAAGGAATTCAGATGATTACAGGTAGCCAGGTGCTGCCTATCAAATGCACTGATGCAAGTGTGAGAATCTTTATAAAAACTGGAGTTTGGGCAGTTTGGTCTGGAGAATCCGTGTGTGGGTTAACACAATGCAGAGAAGAAAAAAACATACAGTAAACATTAGAGAATTGTGCCTGTTGTCAATGTAAATACTGTATATTGGGGAAAAAATTAAAGCAAAAATGTAAACCATTTGAAGCAGACACCATTTTTCCAAGAATGAGCATCTTAGCATGTTCCCTTCAAGGTTAGACAATCAGAGAAGTTGCACACAATTCAATATATTTCAGTCTCTGCAAGCTGCAGTTAACATTTTAAATGTCAAACTTCCATCCATTTTCCTCCGCTTGTCCAGTGTCGGGTCACAGTGGTACCACGCCTATGAGGGTCCTGGCTTTCCTTTCTCAGGTGACATTCTCCAGCTCTTCCGGGGGGATCTCATGGTTTTCTCAGGCCAGTGAATTCTGGGTCTGCCCTGGGGTCTCCTCCCAGTGGGATTTGCCTGGAAAAATTCAAGAGAAAGGTCTCATCTTAGTCAAATGCACAAACCACCTCAGCTGACTCCTTTTGACAGGGAGAAGCAGCAGCTCTACTACAAGTTCCCCCTGATGACGAAGCTTCCCACCTTATCTTCAAGGCTGAGTCGAGCCTCTTTATGAAGGAAGCCAAACAAAGCTGTTTGCATCTTTAAATCTCAAGATAGGTGAAAGAACAGGCCTCATCACTACAGATGAAGAGTCTATTTCTAGTTCCATAATCCTGATCAAGACATGAAGATACTTAAACTCCTTCTCTTGAAGCAGAGACTCACGCCCAATCCAGACAAAGCATTCCGCCTTTTTTCAGTCGAGGACCATGACCGACTCTCATCCCGTCACACTCAGCTACGAGCTGATTCTTCTTCTGCGTTTTGATACTTCGTTTTGTTTTTTCTACATGCAAAGAATTTGTCATGGTGTGAGCTCAAGGGCAAGTGATAAAACTGACATGTGCAGTTTTGAAATGTTTAATAAAGTCTAAACTCTTGATTGTAATATTTGTGTTCTTTCTTTAAAAAGAAAATGGTAGTATGTGATTTAGGCCAAGTAGAATTTTTGAAAAGATTTAAAGAAAAAAAAATATTTTGAAACTGTGTCATTTAAACAGGCGAGACTAAAGTGGAGAAATTCTGCCATGATGGACAAATTCAACCCCTCTGAATGAGCTCAAACCAGTTGTTGTCGAGGACAACCCAAATTGGTTTTTACAGCAGGAAAATAATATTTAACTCAGCAGGAAATCTGCAGCAAGATAATTGAAAAACAAAACAATCATGTTGTTGCAGTGACCAAACCTCAGCTCAAATGCATGTAGCAGAAACTTAAAAGACCTGTGGAAATAAATAGTGAGGTACGAGACCGATAAGGGCACGTAGAAGTCTTCTGCACAAAACAAACACCAATTAGAATACTTTGTAGTGTCAAACATAACTATAACTTCATCAGAAAATTGATGCCATTAATGCATTTTTTGTTTTTGTTTTGCTCTTTTATTGTAATCATTCAGCATCATCTTCACTTCTGTCTTGGTCAAAAACCTCTTTACCTTCTAATGTTTTCAGGTATTTATATGAACTGGAGGCTAGTACAGCCGGTGGTTCTGGTGTAAGTGACCAATACGTTGTGGAAACACCAGTATCCTGCCCTACTGGAATCCCACCTCCCTACAACATCACACTCTCAGACCCTTACTCCATCTTCCTCACCTGGTCTCCTCCTGGTGAGTAGAAAAAAGAAATCACAGGTGCAAAGTTAAATGAGCCTGTGGATTATCTTCAGCCACATCAAGCTAAGTTTCTGAAAACTAAACTAACTTTCTACGTTACACTTTTATTACTTGTGATTTGCACGTCGCTCTTAGAAAAATTACACATTTTATAGCTCTGCAAGAGAAAACGGAAGCCCTGTTTTTTAATATTTTAGGTCACTTTTAAGTATTTCTGTGTTAAGAGGCATTTTGTTGGGTATTAAACGAGCAAACCAGATAGAAAAAGGTCAGGCTGAAACAAAAGCTCCGAGTCGTTTTCCATTCACCTTCTGGCCTCTCTAGCCCTGAACACATACGCAGGCATACAGGAGCGTGCACCTGGGGCTGGGCTTCATGCTTATGGGGCAGTGATTGTCTGCCCTAACCCATCTATCATTGACTATTACTCCCTCATTAGGTTGATTTCCCATTTCAGAAACTGCTTAAAGGGCCAACTAGCAAAGACACTCCACTTTGTTCTCTCTCTCTGTGTGTGTGTGTGTTTTGTTTTCTTATATTTGTGTCTGTGTTTATGCATGGGTTTTTATACATGTGTATCAGTGTGTGTGTATGTGTGTGCATGCACATCAATGTGAGATATTTCCATAGGCAGGCCTATTCTATCGTCATTATGGGTTGATTTTAAAGGTGAGGAAATATCGGCTGGGTTCTCACGCTTGGTTAACTCCCTGAGCCCAGAGTCTGGAGTGTTTTTGTCTCGTGTGTGTGTGACTTTCTGAGGGGGTGTCTGATTGTGTGTGTGTGTGTGTGTGTGTGTATATATATATATATATGTGTATATATATATATACTGCCAATGCATACGTATGGCTATTAAAGATATTTACTCAAGGCTTTAGGTTCCCTTTCATCCCCTCATCACGGAGTTTGTGTGTTCTGTATGCGTGTCTGAAAGCGATAAATAATGTAATGTATGTATGTTTCTTGTACATGTGTGTATTTGTAGTTGTGAGCATCATGTATGTGGAAAACGACAGCAGCAGGTTGTATAACCGAACTTAAACATATTGTGTGAAGGTATAGAGTCTCTATATAAAACAGACCTATATGTGCTGAAGTCACAGGTGTGTGTGCATGTGTGCATATGCGAGTTGGGGGGTGAATAATTGAAGTCTTTCATTTGTCTGGTAATCAGTTCGTTCTCGAGATATCTAGAGTTCATGAATGTTGAATAACCCATCACAATACAGTTGGCCTGAATTATGGAAAAACCTCCGGTGAGAATATTAACAAAGTCTAAGGTGTGTGTGTGGGTGTGTGTGCTGTCTGTATACATTTGGCTGCATTTGTCTGGCTCTGAGGCCACAGTGCTGGAATCATAAAGCCAAGATCAGTCAGTCGACAGAATATAGCTACTAATTAGAAAATACAAACTGGTCAGTGCATTTTAGCTAAACGTTCAGTAAATAAAAACGTGTGCCAGTATACTTTATATCGGCATTACTTTACTGATAGTCAACTGGACTTCTTTACACTCTTGATGAAGTTTTACTTCTTATCCAAAGAGTTATAAATTCAGAGTAACAAGCTTTTAGTGAGATCTTTGTTAAAATGAGCTGGTTTACAAATCAATCCCCGATCCTCCCTCCTGATGGTCGTTAGGGTCTTTGTTGTTCTGGTCCACATGCACGGTGTTTTGATCATATTCCTGAAGGTGTGGACTGCTGTGAAACTGTCTGGGGATCAAATTCAGAGTTGATTAGAGGAGTTGAAGCCTCTGGTCTTCTCCTCTGTTTGTTTAGGAAAGATGGCTTATTTTACTCTTGTCTCAAACCGTCAGTCTTTTCTGTTAAAGTATGAACATTACTGTCCTCTTTTATCTTTGAGATGTAAGTGGACAGCAGAGTCATAACCTAAAGAGTTGACTCTCTTTGTTTCTTGTATTTGTGTAGTAGTTGTTAGGTGTTCCTTTTAAAAACACTCCCCACTACACTGACCTGCATACTCAGCGTCTGATTGGGCGTTCTGTCCTTTGGATGAACCAGTTTTTCGTCTGAGTGTGTTTTTGGCTTTGAAGTTCACCAGGGTGTTGTTGTGCTTGGTGAAAAATGAAAATTTCTTTGAATGAGAGTTTTGTGCCTGCTCATTTTTCTTTTTCTTTTTGATTCGGTGGAGATTTTTTCCAGATGTCATTGTTGGAGGGTTTGTGTCTCAGGGTGCTTCCTTTACGTGTCTCTTGTCTTGTCAGGTTTATTCTCAGCCTTATGGCGTGAGGCTCTGATAAAGCTGAACTGTTAAAGGTTTTTGGGTGATAGCTTACTTTGTGATGGTTATTTGTTCCCATTTTTAAAATTCCCAAACCAACCATATTTCTCTCTGACGGTAAACACGTCATTTCTAATTCCACAGCTCGACTAAACAGCAACCAGCCTGTGAAATACAACATCCTGTTAAATCCAGGAAGTCGAAGTCCCATAACGCATCATGCTGGGCGAGAGAGGCACTCCTCTGTGACAGGCCTAGAGCCTTTCACCTCTTACTACATAAGGGTGCAGGCCTGTCAGAATGGCAAGTACTTTTTAAATTTTAAATTTATCATAACATGATTAAAAATGTTAAAAAGGTCAAGCAGAGATAAACTAACATACATGTGAGGGATTTTACTGTATAACGGTCATGAGATTTAAAGTTTAGGTGGAAACGATGACATCACCAGGCTGTATTGGTTTAGACAAAAAACAAAGCGTTCACAAACGTATTTATAGGAATGTGGTTGATTTAATTAAACAAAATGAAAGTTTTTTTCTGGTTTTGTGCATTCTAGAGGGATGTGGAGTAGGAACAGGTGTGTTCATCCACACGTTAGAGGCTGCACCAGAAGATCTGCAGCCCCCACAAGTAAAAGCAGTTGGACCAAATGTTTTGGAGATCCACTGGTCAGCCCCCCAAAAACCAAATGGACTCATCACTTCCTACCATGTGTACAGGTAACATACAGAAAACCCTTCACATAAACACAAGCACAAATACTTAGACACACAAAAACATGTAAAGTATTTTAATAAATGTTGGCAAAATACTCAGGAGGTCAGAAATACATAACTTATATTTTCTTAAATACAAAACCTTCTGAGTACATCAGTATACAGCTGAGCCAGAAGTGACACACATTGTACATCATGTACTACAGTATGTTTTGTCTGTGCGTGCATAATAAAGTTTTGGTGACGTGTCCTCAAGAAAAAGTCTGTTTATCAGTCTGTGCACAGTGTGTGTGAATGTGCATCAGTGTGTGTGTGTTAAAGCATGCTGAAGGTCGTGGTCTGCTTGTTGACCAAAGACTGTGTGATCTGTATGCAGGGTCAGACCAGACTAAGCCCTTTAAGTCCTCAGGAAACATGCATTAGCATAGCACTACACACACCAGCACACACACATACACTCACACACCCACTGACACATCTGGAATCATCAGACTCAGGCAGACAGGGACTTGGATGAAACAGAAAAATGTCTGTCTTTCTCTCTCTGATACACACACCTGAAGCCCTGCGTAATCAAGACCAGCAGGCTTACCAAGACATCAGGATGCTTGCATCAGCCAGGAGCTTAAACACAAAGTTTAAGACGTGATGATACATTTTTTATTTCGGCTCCACAGAAACTGAAGGTGTTTAACTTCAAAGCACAAGACATACTGAAACTGTTTTGGACAACAAGCATTTAACTTGGGTGCATTTTTCATGTGATACAATTTCTTTGTGGAATTCACAAAAAACTTAGATACGCCAAATACAAGAGGTGCCATGCAGCCATTATAATGAATAGTACTGTTGCCATGACCCACCAGAAACATTTGTATTTGAACTTCTGAGCAAAGTCAAACGTAACTTCGGCCCCTCTGACCACCACCAACATTCACACACAGGCAAGTTGGGTGAAGTGTCTTGCCCAAGGACACAATGACAAAGCCCAGCAGGTGCTGGGGATCGAACCAGCGACCCTCCGGTTGCCAGACGAACACTCTACCTACTGAGCTATCGCCGCCCCGAACTAGTTACCAACAGTAGCAACTCAGTGAGACACTGACTTCATCTTAAAGCCATACTCAGTAGTCAGGTAAACAAGCTAGGTCTCGCTAGCTATTACAGAAACACGACTCGGAGCACTCACCCCTCCCGTCGGGTATAATCGGTACGCCAGCCTCCCCGCGGACATGGGACCCCGTTTTGCGACGATAACAATGCAGAGTCTAACTTCAGCCGTAGAAACGTTCCCCAGATTTTCCTCTTTTCACCTCCAAACGATTTTAGTTTTCTGCTAGCTGAAAATGTGTTTTTTGCGGGGACTCGGGTATTTTTATCTTAAAATGGAAGCACTGACCACCGGCTAATTCTGTCCTCCTTTCGCTTCCGGGATGTTCAGATGGAAAATGTGTCTGGGCGGGTTATTGGTGAATCCAAGCAGTGCGGAAATGCAGCAGACAGACAGCTGGATTGTCCAATCCTATCGTTCGGACCTAACGATAGAATTGCCTGAAGTTTTTAGAGAACAACTACTTTATTGATTTCTTTCGGGGTTTTTTAATTCTCCACAATATATTTATGGCTATACTATGTTGGAATGTTGTTAAGAGGCTTTAAAAAAAACGTTAAAAGCTACATTGTTTACCTGGCTACTGAGTATGCCTTTAAGCCTTGTTTCCATTGCAGGGTCTGGTGCAAATTTTGTCTATCCCCATTTTAAAACCGGTCCATACAATCGATCCGGGCCGCACCATTCATGGGTCATGGGTCATGAATGGCCCTCTTCAGTTGTCGGTCCATAGGAGAATGGAATGGTACCGTAGCTGTGGCATCAAAACAACACAGTCCACTGATGGGGGGGACAGAAAAACATCACTGCTTGCGGCAAGCAAAACAAACCCAGAGTGCCATTATTATATTACTTTATTACTATAGTAAGAAGTTATTTTATTAGTTGTACATGAATGTGATTAAAATAGCAGCAAGTTTTGGTCAGCTTCAGAGCTCCAAACATTCAACAATCAGCCACGTTCAGAATGAGCTAGATGGATTGGTAAGAAATTAAATAATTTATGAAGAAGTTTCACAGCGGATGGCAGCCCAAGGATTCAAACGGACGGCAGAACAGTGTCAGGCCAGGCTGAAGAAATTTAAAGCCCAGTGTAGAAAACTTAAGAGGGCTGGTATGATGCAACGGCACACATATACGTTTAGCCCTCCCTGCTAATTGAGAGTCCGACTGCCGATGGAAATGCTCTCCTGAAATCGCTGACCCATATCGGCCTACAATGACCCGCCCCGCCCCGTACCAGACCCCGTAATGTAAACAAGGCTTTAAGATGCTGCTTCATCTAACAAGCACCTATCACACTCAATATCACAAAAATTTCACTATAAACAATTACTTTGTGCAAAACAAAAGTGAAGCCAGGCAATCCTGACCAGGTCTTCTATGTGATGAGTGTTAACAGAAATAAACACTGAATCCATTCATTGATCTCACTGTAGGCGTCCATTGGGAACAGAAGAGGAGTTGTTGGTTTTTATCTGGTCCAGTGGCCCATTTGAGTTTGTAGATGCAAGTCCCACGCTACGACCCTTCAGCTTCTTCCAGTACAAGATCCACGCCTTCAACTCCAAAGGCTCGGTTCTGAGTCAGTGGACTTTAACTCAGACGTTACAGTCAATACCACAATATATGGCCTCTCCTGTTATCACACCTTCTGGTAAGTTGGTAAGATCATTTAAACACATTGTTAAAACGTTAGTTTATGTCACACCTGTAACACAAGCTCTTCATTTTGCAGGTCCGTACTCAGTCCATCTTAAATGGGGAGAACCAGGCCGACCCAATGGTGTTATTACTCATTATAAACTAGTTTATGTCAAACACCAACAGGACCCAACTGTCAACTCAACTACAGTTACTGCCCTCACTGTAGAGGTAAACACACACAACCTGTGATTATAACATGAGCCTGTGAGTTTTTTAATGTATTTATAAGGATGCACACATATGCAAAAACTTTGTGCATAAAATGCATGTCTCCTTTAACTAATTATTCAACACTAATTAAATATTATGCAATAATAATGTAATTATTAATTATAGGTTGTGTGTTTAAGTGTGTGTCATTGTCATTTTGCACTGTATGTGAAGAAATTTAGAGTCTACCTGTGGTGCAGTTACCATCTGTTTGTCAGCGAGGGGCGCACGCACACACACACACACACACACACACACACACACACACACACACACATATCTTGGCCTGTTATTCTCCAGGGCCTTTATGCTGTGCTATGCCCAGTGCTCTAGCACCTTATAAGCCAGATCCTTTCAACCAAATGCACATAAATCCATGCATAGACACACGCAGTCACCCCAACACACATCTACAGCACACTTGCACATATATTATTCTGTTAACACCTGACATCTTGTCTCAGTATGAGCTGGCAGCTAAGTTCACCCAAAGCTCCAATGAGCTATATGCCAGCGCTGGCAGCCTCCTGACTCGATGTACATTTGTATTAAATCCTGGAGCTCTGTTGTTACATCCATTTAACGAGGAGGCTGATAGAAGTAAACAAAAAAGTGAAAATAGATTAATTAAATTAGTTTGCTTGTATTGCACCACCTTTTTGTATTGCACCTTTTATAAAAAGCAAAGAGTATAATTCCTATCAGGTTGAGATTCAAGCTCTGTGCAGTTGATTCAGTCTAATTGTAATAAATGTAGATTATAACCAATTAGTAAAAGTTCCCTAAATAAAGGAAATCAGCAGATTGCATTATATTTTTATTTTTATGCAGTCACCCATCCTGAGCAAGTACAGCAAGATGGGTGATGGTGGAAAGGAAAACTCCCTTTGAGAGAACAGGAAATAGATGCAGACAAACACAAGGTTTCAACCAGTCAGAACGTTTTGGTATAGAGTCTAAATTTTAAAAAGCATGTCAGTGCTTAAACTTGATAGAATAAAAGTGCTATTAAAAACAGAAAGATACTCCAGCTGAACAAAAAAAAAAAACAAGTGAGCAGCTAAAATAGGCAGGAAAGGAAAAGAGTTGAAGCGGGGACTGAAAAGTGATTGGAGAAAAGGAGGGATGAGACAGGAGTGATAGATAAGGGAAGGGGGATGAAAGAGGGACGAGAGGTAGAAGTATGGATCTATATTCTGTCCATACGTGTGGCCTCTTCTGCCTCTGTGACCTTTGGCTTGTCACTCATAATTAATACAAGATGTAAATGGAGACCTTTCACCTTCTCATTGATATGGAGCGCTCTGTGTTTGTGTGTGTGTGTGTGTGTGTATGTGTGCTAGAGAGAGAGAGGAGCTCATTGACATGGCATAGACTCATTTTGGTGGTGGTCATTTGTCAGAGCAGCCTTCAACACGTGCGCTACATCTTTGAGGAATACACAAATAAAGTAAAAATGGAAAAGTTCTCATTCAGCTTGGAAAGAGTTGATCTAAAAAACTAATTGGTACATTTTGTGATGTACCCTATTCAGAATGTTCACACATTAAAAATCGGTCATAGGTTTGTAAAAGTCCTATAAAGTAAGTAAGTGTGTTTGAAACCAGAATGAACATCTATGTATTTAGAAATTGGCGACAACACACAAACAGAACATCAGTTTTCCTTTTCTCCCATAGTGTCTGCTCTTTTACCCCAGTTTCTTTACTTGGCTGACATATTGTTTGTGCATATCTCCATTTGGTTTGTGTATATTTGTGTGTGTATTGATCTCAGACTGGGCTGGAAACTCTGCTCTGTGCCAGCTTGGCTGATTAATGGGGTCGTCATGGCAATCAGACGGAATGAGGGTATGAAACGCAGGCGGCCTGCCTCACTAGACCCCTACACGCCGCCTGGCACACACACACACACTCTCACAGAGTCTCATACACACTCACAGATTCGCTCGGCCTTGCGCCTCTCTGGCGGACGTGTTTGTCACTTTGCAAGAATGAACACTTTAACTTTGTCTGATTGCTGTTGATTTTGTTTCTTGCGTGTGTCATGTTTATTTTTATTTGATTTTAGGTGCTGAAAATAAAACCTTTTGATGTTTTAATCTTTTTGACCTCTTCTCTTCTTAAGGATAAATAAAAAATCCACTTTTTGATAATGCAACTGCTTTTTTTCTATCTGACTTCCTTTTACTTTTGTCTTTTTAGTGTTTCATCTTTTTATTTGTTTCACTTTTCATTCATTTTCTCTTCCCACGTCTCTATCTTCTCTGATGTAATTCCATCTTTCAATTCAGATTTTTCCTAAACCTTTTGCTGAAGGTAGATTGCTTCCAGCTCCTCAGTTTTCTTCTTTTTTTGTGTTACTACCCTTTTAGTTGTTGCACCTTTTAACCCCTCTCATCTACACGCTGTACCACCTCCAGTGTATTCCCTTACACTCTTTATACCTGCTTTCCTTTTCTTTTTTCCTCTCCTCCTTTGCATCGCTTTCTTCTTTCTTTTTGTCATCCATCTCCTCCTTCTCCCTCCATTTCCTCTTTACTGTCCTTCCATCCCTCCCTTGGTTCTTCCAGATGTTACGCTGCAGCCCTTGGGATTGCTGGTGAAAGCAGAGCCTGGGCATATGTGTGTGTGTGTGTGTGTGTGAATGCGTTTGTTACTTTGCGTGCATACATATGTCTGAATATAGTTGTGTAGATCCTAAGCGTTATTGTTTGTGTGTGTGAATGCAACAGTGTGTGTGTGTTCATGCGTGCGCGCGTGTGTGCTGTATTAATACATCCCATTGATCAGAGCAGGACCCCTGACAGTCATCATCCCTGAGAACCATCTGGCCGACGCCTGACGCTCCCTCACCCAAACAGAAGCTGACACCCTATTAATCTGCTACTGCCATGCATACATTCGTGTGTGTGTGTGTGTGTTTGTGTGCGTATCAGTGATCGTATGTGGAAAACGGTGTAAAGGCTTTTGTGTTGCATGCAACATCTTTTGCCATATCTGTGTTGTTGCGTACAAGTTTGTGTGTGCGTATCAGTACGCGCTTAAAATCCAAGCGGCGTACACACACACACGTGAACGAGTGCACGCACCACTCTGCCATCCGCCAACAACAGCCGGCGCTGAAGGGAGCTGAAGGGTGCTTGGAAATTAAGGTTATTACACAAATTGAGCCATATGGTCTAAATATTTCAGAGCTGAAATTTACTAGGCAATAAAAATGGCCCCTACCTCGGTAATGGTGTAAATTACAGCTTAACCACCAGCGCTAATGATGTCCTTCTGTACGCCCCGTAACCAACCGTACATGAAGGACACATTGTTTAAAAAATACCCCAGGAAAAGCAAAAGAGAGAGAGGGAGAGGGAGGGAAATGGAAGCAGAGATGGGGTAGAGGGGGAATGTTGAGATGAATGGAGGAGAGGAGGAAATGAAGAAAATGAAGGAAGAGAGGAGTCTGGGAACAAGTAAAAATAAAAAGAGAGGGAGTGATTGATAAAGATAGGGGAGAAACAGTGAGTGAAAGAGAGCGAGCAGCGTGTTTACAATCTGTTAGTTTATCATTAAGAACCCGTCAGAGGGTGTGGAACAGCATGGGACAGCCGGCGAACTGTGTCTCAAAACCAATATCAGGTTTTACTATGCGTGTGTGTCAAACGTGTGTGTGTGTGTTTAAGCGTGCACAGTTGGATGATATAAAGGATTGATTTGTTGGATATATGATTGAATAAAAGCAGCACCTATAAATGTAACTACGGTTTGTTGGCATGTGTTTCAGACCGTTATATGTGTTTGTTGCTCCCTGTGGTTGAGTCTTTACTTAAACCAAGATCTTGCTATGAGTGATGGTAGAACATGGACCAGTGGGCTTTAGTCTGTCACAGTGAAGACAGAGCTGAGAATTTACTGGCAAATCTATGTTCCAACCCTCATCTATGGTCATAAGATTTGGACCAAAAGGAGGACATTCTGGATGCGAGCAGCTAAAATGAGTTCCCTCTGTAGGCTGACCAGGCTCAGCCTTTAAATGAGGAGCTCCATCATCCAGGGGGAGTACATAGTAAAGCGGAGGGCTCCTCATCATCAAAAGGAGTCAGCTGAGGTGGTTCAGGCTTCTGATTGGTTGCCTACCTCTGCAGGTTTTCTGGGCTGGCAGACCAGAACTTGCTGAATGGGTTAAGTTTCTTCTCTGGTCTGAGAATGTGTGGAGGAGCTGGAGAATGTCACTGGGAAGGAAAGGTTTCCCTCCTGGATCTGTCCGCCCTGCAGCCCAGCACTGAGTAAAGAACAGAAAACAGATGCATGTTAGACTGTGATGACAGAATGCAGCTTTAAATGCTCGTTTATTATAAAGAATAGAAGCCTCAAAGCAGCGGTTCTCAAAGTTTTGGTAGCAAAACACTGAGTTGGAGGTTCTGAGATGGTTTCTAGAAATCAAACAAAACTGAAAATTTTTAATTTTTTTACTTTATTAAAAAATAATCATCACAACTGGATAGTTTAATACAGGTTAAAGCTGTTGGTGTTTTCATAAAGTCCTCATTCTTGTTAGATTTTAACAAACCATGTAAAGTTAAACCAATATTTAGGGTCAGAAGTATTTGCTGTCTTTTTTTTGTGTGTGTGTGTGTGGGTCAGAAGATAAAAGGTTTTGTAACCACTGAGTTTAAGAGTAGCTCAGAGAGCAGATTTCAGTGATGAACAGAATAGAAAAACTGAAGGAATAAGAATGAAAGAAATTCTTTTTTATAAAATAAGAAAGAACTGAATAATTATCATGGTTTCATATTTAATGACAGGGTGGATTTTTATTATCTTAAGACTTAGCATGTTATAGATTTACCTGACCTGCATACTGCTCCAGAAACAGGTTTCCTGTATCACTGATTCACTTTGATATGATCACAAACATTGTTTTTTATTAGATTCTGATAGCTAGGTTCCTTTCTTTAAGCTCAGAGGACAAACCTCTAATTTAAAAGAAAATAAATTAAATGTTTGAGTCTTTAGGCATTTCTTACTTTCCTCTCAAACATCCTCTTACCGTCATCAAACCACTGAGGAGCTGGAGTGAAAGAAAAGAGGGAGATGCTGAGGGGATGGCAGGTTTTCGCCCTTGCTCTCAGAGATACCCTTTAACAAATGAGGGCATAAAAAAGGTTTTGAAGGGAGAGAGTAATGCAGAGCTAAGAGTGCAGAGCATGAAGAGAAGAAGGAAGGATTGGCGAAGAGGATAAGGAGACTCCGATGTAGAGTTTGTTAGACTCTCAGCCTATCAGACCCCTTATTTAGAGGTCTCCATCTCTGATTGGAGGGCTCTTAGCATTCTGCATAAACATCCAAATAATCAGGCTGCAACACACTCTTCTCCTTACTGCACATTTCCTATCTACCTCCTTATCTTTCTCACAGCTCCTATCACTCCACGCTGCTCACCCTTCCCTCCATCCCATTTCTGTTTTCAGGTTTTTCTGCTTCTTTGTCAAATTACAGTTTTTACTTTCTACTCGTCTGCCACCGCCGTCCCTACTATCTGTCTTCTATCATTCTCTTTCAAGTGAGTTTATATTCTCCTTCCTCCCTCTCTCTTCCTGTTTTCCCTCAAATACAAACACACACACATGCACACACACTCTTTCTCTCTGTAATAACAGGTTGTGTGTTATTGTGCCTCTGTCTGTGGAGAGGCCCAACCATCTAGTGTAGAGCCCTCCACTTGTTGTAATGGGCGTTTAATGCTGCATTCGATCTGATGGGCATCACTTCAGAGAAATACTGGGACTGAATGAGTGTGGGTATAAAAGAGAGTGATAAAAAGTGTTTCTGATCTCTGAGCTCATTCAGCTCTAGAGGGAAGAGTGTTTGGGGTGCTTGTGCATAACTGACTTCTTCTGTTTGTTTTGCTAGAGGGCAGTACTTAGACTTTATTTTTTGACACTTCCTGCATCTTTGATGCTGTTTCACATCCTGGCTCCAGTGTCTGTGTTTTATTAATTCGTCAGAACAGTGATGGTTAATTGTTGTTGACTTTTAAGGCGACAACAGTAAAGACTCTGGTCTGGGTCTGATACTTTTGACTCTCTTTAATCATTTCTTGCTCATTTTTTGGAAGTTATTTGTGCAAATAATTATTTAAAGTTTATTTAAATAACTAATTCAACCATTTAAAGCTGTATATTATTTTTCTCTTTCTTTCTCTCTGTTTAATTTCAGTGGATATCTGTGGCTTTAAAGCCCACCCTTTAATGCTTCCACTAGTGTTTGGCTCTCATGCACACACACATGATATATGCAGACCAAATAAGCTGCTCCTGGGTCTAGAGCCGCCAAAGCCAATCATAGATGTCGGTGTGAAGTGGACATGCTTGCTCCAAACCCCTACAGTCCCTCTGTACATCTGTGCTGGCCACAGACAAAATGCATGCCTAATGGTGCTCTGTGTGTCAGTGGGTGTGTCTCTGTGTGTGTGTGTGTGTGTGTGTGTGTGTGTGTGTGTGTGTGTGTGTGTGTGTGTGTGTGTGTGTGTGTGTGTGTGTGTGTGTGTGTGTGTGTGTGTGTGTGTGTGTGTGTGTGTGTGTTGCACAAATGTCTATGTGTCAGGGTTTGTCTAACGCACCCTGACTAGCAGGGACACCCATGCAGGGCATTTGTAAACAGACACAGGGCAATCGTTCCAGCAGCAAGGAATTAGGTATGCACATATAAATATGCACAAACACACACACACCAATTTGGCTTTAGAGCTTGGCATGGTGTGTGTGAGATCAGTGTGTGGCACTGGCTCACCTCGGAAACCTCTGAAAACAATTACTGCTCTCACAGGGCTGGTCAGGACGCAGCCTGGACTAATAGACTGGACTATGGAAGGGACCTGAACAGAACTGAGCTGAATTGAGATGAAGTGAGTCGGATCTGATTAGAGCGCGTTTCATCATTCACTGGGGGAAAAAAAAAACTAAAGCTCATAAGAGAAGATGAAGCAGTGCGGCACTTTAAAGATCCCAAAAGCAAACCACTTGGAACGCGTTCACCTGACAGTAACCCCGGTTCTTTTGTGTGTTTCCTCACACACTCATGTTACTTCATCCTAATTTGTGTGTTTGAGCGTGTGTGTAAGAGACAAAGAATGTGCGTTTGTTGTCGTGCACGTGCATGCATGTGTGTTGCCATATGCTAATGCTGGTGTGTGTGTGTGTGTCTGCCTCTGTCTCTCTGCGGGGCCCAGTGCTGGGGCCTTTGTGAGATAATCAGCATAATTCTTTTGACAAATACACATGGTTATTCTTAATTAGTATCACACACTGTCCCCCTGGCTGCACTGTGCCTCTCTACCTGAATATCACACACACACACACACAGATGTGCAGCTGCACACACACGTTCCTAGGGACAGACGAGTAGAAAACAAGATGCTGGCAGATGTTGGCTTGTTAGTGTACGCCTAATAAACAAATACACAAACTTGATTTTATGATTTTTTTTTTTTAAGTGTGTGTAGGACTTAAGGAACAGACCATTTTGTTGTAATGCAGAAACACACACTGTCTGGTGGAACCCTGCTGCAGCTCATCTCACTCAGATTGAGAAAGAAAAGATTGTATAGATTGCTTCCCTGCACTCAGTGCTAAGTCGTGTTGAACGATGTAGGATCGGTGAGGCCTTTAATGTTTAAATTAGCAAGACCTCTTCCTGTCTGTTCTCTTCCGTCTCCTTTTTTTTCTCCCTCTATCCTGTTTACATTCCCCATCATCTTCCCCGTTCTCTTGACTCCTTGCTCCCTTCTGTTGCATTTTGTATGATTAACTGGTGTCTTTGATCATCTGCACACACATGCATATCCTTGAGTACACTGAATTTAAGTTGACAAGAACCCTTTTCTTTCATATCTTACTCTGGAGCTCATAATATGGTCCTTATAGGTTAGCCGGTTTTCTTTTGTTCTCAAAACTAAGCTTTGCAGAAAAATCACTATTTATCAAAGCACTCCTGTTCTGCTACAGTAGATTTTATGTTGTCGGGGAGACTTTAATAGTTTACTGAAGTAGTTTTAGCCTCAAAATTGGTGTCGAAGCCTGGATTTGTACACAACCAAAGCAGGAAAATGTACAAAACGTACATAAGAGATGAAGTCCAGTTAATTTTGTAAACGAAAAGATTAAGAAATGCTATTTTACATCCTAATTTATTATCTTTACAGTATAGATTGATGGGGATTTACTTTGTATACTTGTTATTATCAGTTTCTGTAAACATTTTTGCATTTGTGTGTGAGAATAGACCGGATAAGTAGTTATTGTGGGAGCTGTTAATGTAATAGTTGTGTGTTTCAGCGCTGGATCATTTGATTACAGCACGTCTACGTGCTTGTTTGTGTGAATTTCATAGTCCCTGATTGTTGTTGGTGTGTGTGCGTGCGTGCGTGTGTGTGTGTGTGTGTGTGTCGGGGGTTGTTAGAGAACAGGCTGTTAATGTGGTGTGTTTCAGTGATAAAGTGTTTGAATGTATTGCCATCTAGAGGCATGTAGCAGAGTCTCCATGCTCCTATAAAATCTGCCAGCGCCAGATGCTGCTATTGACAATGTGCATATGTTAACCGCTTTATAGGCCACATGCCTCACATATTTCACTGGCTTTTAAGGTAGAGAGATCTCTCATTCTGGCTCACTTAATCTGTCTCCCCCTTTTGCCACATCTATCTTTTTTTTATCCACAGCTTCTTCCACTCTTTCTTTACTCAATCTCTTTCACTCTGCCCTCCTCCCTGTTCCCTTTTATTTGCTTCATCAGTTATTAACTAACTCACATTTTACTTTTTTCTTATCCATCTTGCCTATACTCTCTTCCCTGCACTGCTTTACGAACTCGTTCTTTATTTTTTCTTTTTTTCATGCTCCCTTCGCCCCTCTCTCCTCACCCTCTCTCATTGTGTCCCTCCCTCCCTCTGTCTGGTGAGAAGTGCTGTGATTTGCAGGAGGATTTAGCTTGTGTCCAGGTGTCTTGGGGCTTATTAATCCTGTTTTACTGTGGATGAAAAATATGCTGGCTTCCAGACATGAATATAGAGAGTACATGCATTCTGGTTGTTGTTCAGACAGTTCATCCGCGGTGCCACGCTACGGTGATTTGTCAGGGATTTTATTTGATTCCGTTTGAATCGAAGCCTTTTTGATCCTTCTGCAGTGGGTTACCAGTTAATCTCTTTACATATGCTTGGTTATGTGAAAGCATACAATCCTGAACAGCCCAAATTTGATCTGCAGACTCAACACTTGAAAGAAACGCCGTCTTCTGCGCTGCGCATTTGCACAAACACTGAGTCGGCGCTCTCAAAGCCACTTCAGTTATAAACAAACACACAATCAGACGGGCTACAATGCTGCATCCTGGAGCCCAGTGCTCCCAGTCTACCATGTCATCACACGCCAGGGCCTTTTCAAACAACAGCGTGCCTCTTATCAATTAGTAAATGGTGTTTTCACTGTGTCACACACACATACTGTCCCTGTGTCTGCCAGGGTGTTGGGTTTGGTCCCACTGCCAAAAGCTATACTGGCACACACTCTGTCTCTGTGTGTGTGTTTGTGTGTGTGATATGAATGAGTGCATGTGTGACATAAACACTCAATCTGGAAGCTTTGAATTCGCCCATAAGGGACAGCCTTTAGCCCGGTGTCTGCTTACTTCACCATGGTAGAGCCTGTGTGTTGAAATGTTGATATCACAAGTCCCATGTCATGTCGTCTTAGTTACCATTGTTCCGTTTTATTCCTCTTATTTAATGAATGATGCCCTGGTTTTATTCATGCAGGATTTGTTTGTGGAACTAATTCACTCGTGCTCTCGTCTGCTTGGCATTTGACCCGCTACATTATCACTCTTTCTCTGTTGCATTTAACTGCAGTTCAGTCACACTTTTTGTGTTAAACCTCTCTTTTTTTCACATCCTTGCATTTCACTTTACTTTATACTCTTATGTTGTTGTTTATGTTTTTTGTCTCTCAGGGTTCGATCCTGGAGGCATCAGTCTACGGTCTTGAACCATACAGTCAGTACAGCTTTCATGTGGAAGCTGTAAACGGGGCAGGTAGGTTGCAAAAGGATAGATTATTTTAAACAACATTTTTACTCTGGAGCTCACTTACATACTTGGAATATTAAAGCTTCAACCACTGAGTATTTTTGAGGGTTATTAAAAGAATAATTTTCTGGTGTTTTTATTTTTCTGATAGTTTTTATTTGTTTACTTTTTAGATATTTCTGCTTTAAACTTTTGAATTTCTCAGGTTCTTTTCCTTTTCTTTTTAATTTTCAATCTTATTAATGTAACTTTTTTTAAATGTTAGTAATTTTGGTTTTTAAATTATTTTTATTTTTAAATAATTTAACTTTAGTCATTTGCTTTATTTTTTATATGTATATAAATCATATTAATTTATTTTATGCAGATATTGAGTTTACTTTTGTAAACAATGTTTTTATTTCTAAATATGTTTTTTATGTTTTAATTGTTTTATTTAGTTATTTACATAACTTTTAAACATTTGTAGCTTTAACATTGAAATTTTAGTTGTTTATTTTTTTGGTTTTGAAAAAAAAATTTTGTTTCATTTTATTAATGTTTCTAGTTTTAACTTGTAAAATTCCTTTTTTTAGATTTTTTTTTGTTTGTTTGTTTCCTTTTTGAACATTTGTAATTTTCAAATTAAAAAAAATTATTTTTCTTGCTTTATTTCCTTTTCATGTTTAGGCTGCAAATCTAAATTTAAAATGATCAAATATAGTCACTTTGCTCATAAAGGATTAATCTTCCAATAACCACATTAACTGGATATTTTGTGAACCTTCAGGAACCGTTTCTAGTCCCTGGGTGGACATCAGGACCCTGGAGGCGTCTCCAGCTGGCCTGACTCACTTCACAGTGGAGCAGAGAGAGCAGGGCAGGGCGTTGCTGCTTAGCTGGGAGGAACCACGTTCTCCAAACGGAGTCATCACGGTACACACAATACACATGACTAATGCTGTGGTTGAAAACATGGTATTACTAATAAAAAGATACAATACCACTCACTATGTACGCTGTACTTCACATAATGACAACATCAACACATCCCTACTTATTCCTCCCTGGTTTTGGGATTTTTATGAGACTTTTTAAATTGTTCCCATCATTTTCTTTTTTAAACAGGTTTTTAAACTTTTTAAAAGTTGCCATTAATGTTTTAGGTAAAATCTTCTAGTATTCAGGCATGTGCCATCGATAAAATAAGGTCACTTTCACTTTAAAGGTTTTAAGTCATCTTCATTTTCAAAAAGTCTAAACAACATAGTTTTTTTTTTCTTCCTTATTTGGTCCTAAATCATGTTTTGGTGCATGTCAAATTTGTTTATTCATTCATTTATTTAAAAATTGATTTTTAGCTAAGTAAAATATATTTATATAACATAAGTTATGTCTTTTTTAAATAAAACTGAGTATTATTTAAATAAATCTAATTCTAATTATTTACTTTTCTTTATCCTTTCCTTTCCTGCCTCTTCTTTCCAGATGTATAACCTATACAGTGAGGAGAACCTGGAGTTCAGTGGGTTGTCACGTAGCTTCCTCTTCCGCCGTTTGGAGCCGTGGACGGTTTATTCTCTGACTCTTGAAGCTTGTACCTCAGCAGGTTGCACGTACAGCCCCCCTCAGCTCATCACCACAGCAGCAGCACCACCTGCTTCCCAGCTGCCTCCTAAGCCTCTCGCCGTCGGCCCAGGCCATGTGTCACTTACCTGGGCTCCCCCTTCTCAACCCAATGGACCAGTTGGAGAGTATTCGTTGTTTGGGAGAAGTCTGGAGGAGAAGGGGAGGCTACGGACTAGTGAGGAGGACACTGAAGTGGGGAAAGTAGGTGAAAGTAGACTTTTATAACTATTTTTTGTTTTTTATTTTAAAAAAAGAATCCTAATCCTATATTATTCCAACTTGATTGATTCATATAACAGGTGCTCTTCAGAGACACCTCGCCACAACAAGCTGAAACCTTCTCCTATACTGTGACCGGTTTGCGTCCCTGGACCCAATACGAGTTCAGCATCTGTACTCAAAACCCGGCTGGACAAACCTGCAGCCCTTGGGTAACCATAACAACCAAACAAGCCCCTCCTCGAGGTCTAGCGTCCCCAACAGTGAGTCACATCCAAGGCCGACCCAGTGAGGTGGTCGTGTCCTGGACCCCTCCTTTAGAACCGAACGGGGTCCTACAGTCCTACAGGATTCAGAGGAACAAAGTCATTTTCTCATTCAGTTTTGACCCGACTGTCCTCACCTACACAGATGAAGAACTGCAGCCTTTTTCCACATACAGGTGTTGTTTTCTTTCATTTCAACGTTTCAAATGGAATTTTTTTTGTTTTTACTAAAAAAAAACTACATTTTCTCTTTATTTTTTCTTACAGCTACTCTGTAATTGCCTGTACGTCTGAGGGATGCATCACCAGTCCCCAGACACACATCACAACGCTTGAAGCTCCACCGGCGACAGTGGAAGCTCCCACCGTGGGCGCCGTCACGTCCAGGAGCATAAACCTTTCATGGAGTAAACCTCTGACACAGAATGGAGAGGTGACAGAATATGTGTTGAAGCTCAGTAACAATGAGGTTTATCGTGGAAGAGACCTCAGTGTGGCGTTGTCAGATCTGCAGCCGCACACATCCTATCAGCTGGTTCTGATGGCTTGTACCCGAGGAGGCTGCACCGCCAGCGTCCCCATGACGACACATACTGAGGAGGCTCCTCCAACCGACCTGGATCTCCCAACTCTGAAGGTGTCTGATTTTTTTGCAACTTTTTTATTGCATTTCAAACAAAATATAAACTTTATTTGTAAACATTTTTGTCTCCAATAAAAAGTTTTGCTCTCTTTATCCAAAATGTTAACTTTCTTTTCCCATTTCTAAAAGTCATTAAATGTTTAAAGTAATTTAATTTCACCTTTAATTTTCCGTCTAAAGGTTACTGGCCCAGAGTCAGTGGAGATTAGCTGGAGACCACCAGAGCACCCTAATGGCATCATCACAGGGTACGAGCTCCGCAGAGATGATGAAGTTATTTATGTCGGCTCAGAGACCCATTACCACGACTTCACCCTTCTGCCAAGCATGGAGTACAGCTACGTTGTCATTGCCAACAACAGCAGAGGAGCTGTGAGCAGCGAGGTAGCTAGAGCAAAGACTCACCCATCAGCTCCGTCTGGGGTGGGTCTCCCAACGCTAACACCCCTGGAGGCCAACCAGGTATCTCATTCATTTATGAAGTCTTTATCAAATGCTGAACATTTAAAGGAGTTTCAGCTTTTATGTTTATCTCTTCAGGTGAGAGTGGAGTGGCAGATACCAGCTCGTCCTAATGGAGACATTGTGGGATACGCTGTGTATCTAAGAGATCCAGTCCAGCTTAACATCACCAGCACTGCAATTACTCCAGGAGATCATGTCTTCTCTGATAAACAAATCATTCTGCATGGGCTGGCTCCCTACCACAGGTTAGTCATAGCAGATAAACACTTCAGTGGTATTAATACTCCAGATGCAAATTCTCAACCTGAAAAAAATATTTTATTGTAATTTTATCACCTTAGAATTAGCTTTTGGTCTTTTTTTTTTTTTTTTTTGGCCAATAATACTGGTATACTCACTGGAGCCAGGCGAGTTGTCTTGTGGTTTTTGGTCTCTTCCTGCTTCGCCTTTCAGAAGCATGGCCTGTTTTTAGTGACTCCTTGATGTGATGCAGTTAAGACAGTAAAATTAAAGGGATGTTTTGGTCATTTTGTAGTTGCATTCTTTATGTTATTGATCTACAGTAGGAACCACACCCACCAGTGACATCACCTAGCGGCCTCTCTCATAACTAGTCAGATCTAGAGAGACCCTGATACCAAACAGTGACAAATTAGCAATTTATTTTGGGGCTTTTGGAAAAACTCTTGCTCAAACAAGTCATACTGATGCATTAGAACACTATTACCGGTACTTGTTTAATTGCTAATTGCTGAGGCCATTTGTTTATGAGCTTATGCTGCTGTAGCAATATTTACAGTAAGTCCGATGTTCGGTTGAAACAAACTCAAGAAACGGTACTACTCAGACTAGCTATTTTCACATCTATAACACTTTGTATGTGATTCACAAAAACACACCTTAAAAACTGAACTACCCCTTTAAGCTCCAATAAAACAAAACCTTTATTCTTAACCACCAGGCCTCACAGCTAATTATGTCTACACCTACACCTGAAGAGCTGCTTTTGGTTGGAAATAAATGTTTCTGCTGTTACTTTAAACAGATTTAACTTGAACATTTCAGTGCACATGTTTCTAAATGCCTGGTTCTGAGTTTAGTGTAATGACACCACACTGTAATAGCAAAGAGAACAGCAGTTAGATGTGACATTTCTCCTGAAGAAGGGGGGGTCTAGACTAGTTAACTTTTTTTTTTTTTTACATGTGACTGTTTTGAATTTATTTTAGACTCTTAAAATGGCTACTACATGTAAACCAATCTGCTCTGATGTTTTACAGCTGCTGTGGAGTATTAACCTGACCTTACGGGGATTGTTATTGGTCTGCAAAAATGTTTAGGCAGGGGACAAGTGTCACTGACCATGTGAATGCTTCAGCTGCAGCATATCATTGCATTGCAACATCTTACTGTTCTAGTCGGTGGTTTTAATGTTGTGGCTGATCGGTGTACATGTTTCATTTCCTTCAGAGTCTCAACTCTTGATAAAATTGATCTAATTAAAAGAAATTCAAGTTTCTTTTTCTCAACAGTGTTGAGGAAAAGTCAACATTTTAAGCCTGGTGTACCTTTTTTAACTACACAGTGTATTAAATAATTGAGATAAATACTATAAAACATGTGAAGCACTGATGGTAGGGCACTTTTAATTTCGTTGTTTTCTTTGTTAACAATGACAAATAAAGAATTGAATTGAATTGAATGATGTAAAATATAAGAAGGACTAAAGATGGAGAAGTGCATCTTAGAAGAGGTAGAGTGCCATCTTTTGGTAACAGCAAAATATGAATAAAATGTTTTAAAAGCCCCACAACAGAGATGTTTTCACCACAGGTTAGTTACTGGTGTAGCAGGTTCACTTGTTTTCATCTGAATAAATGAATAGCGTACAGATAATAATGTAGATTAAACATTTGTGTTTTTGTTTGTGTGTAGGGTAGCGTAAGCATAAGTGATTTGTTTTTCAGGTGAATCTCTATCTTTTGATTATTCTGTTTAAAACTGGCCATCATTTGCCTTTTGAAGATGGTGTGAAGAACTCTAAACTTTTACTAAAACCCAGCTTTGATCAAATCAGTCACAATAATTGGAAGAAGAATGAGAAGAAACAAATTAGACAGTGAATTTTTAGGTTTAATCATTGTTAAAACATTTTGAAATGTTTGTGTTGAGGACATTTTTCTGCCATGTTTGACTCTGACATATTTCCATTTATAACATGTTTGTAGGTATGAAGTGAGACTGGAGGCTTGTACGCTGCTGGGCTGCTCCTCCAGTGACTGGACCTCAGTCCTCACACTGGAGGCTCCCCCTGCTGGACAACCGGCGCCACTCCTAGACCTCCAACCTGACACAGGAACCAGCCTGCAGACCAGCTTTCTCCTCACCTGGTCTCCTCCGGTTCATCCAAACGGTAGAATCCTGCATTATGAGGTGCACCGTAGGCTGGACGTCTCTGCTGACATCAACGATTCTAATGCAGCAACAGCTGTCTACAAAAATCTCTCCACATCATTTAAAGATGGCGGACTCCAGCCCTACACTGTGTACCAATACCAGGTATTAAACTATGTGGTTAGATGTCTACATGTGCCTTGTCTTGTTTTTGGAATGAGGGAAATCTCTGAGTTGTAAACATTGGTTCAAACACACAAACAGCATCTCAACACAGAGACAACAAAACACACACATAAGTAATCAGACAGGTGTTAAATAGAGCAGTCCATATTTATGCTGTTGTGCTGGTGCACTGGTACACTAATTGACAGGTTAGCCCTTTGGAAGCAACAATAACATTAGCATTCCTGTCTGTCAGACGTACGAGGCGAGGCCAGAGAACGGATGTAATTGATTGAGTTTGCCTGATTGTGGTGCCGTCTTTATTTACGAGTTCTAATTTATGACATGAGGAGGGAGGGAAGGAGGAGCTTTGGGAGATGACGAGCGGGCAACAGAGCCATTAATCACTGGGCCCTCTGAGCACCCCACTTCCTGATTACCAGCCAGCCAATCGAATTAACTGTTAGCCTGCTTGGTAACAGAGCTCGTATTGGAAAGACCTTTTAATGGTGACCGCTACACGTCCCTGGAGGATTTACCAGTGGGGGACTGGGGTATGTGGACAAGTTGTTGGTGTGTGTGTGTGTGTGTGTGTATGTGTGTGTTGGCTATCTATGACCAAAGGTACACAGTAGTACTCATTTTGTTAGGGAGTGCTTGTAAACATGAGTGCTTTCAGGGTGCAACAACAGAATGTGATGAATGGATTTTTAACTTATAAGTTGTTTTCAAACCACTTTATTACAGTTTTCAGTCACAGAGTGTTTAAACCCTGATCATCAGACGTACCTTCTCACTCACCTGTTCTTTGTCTAATCTGTCTGTTTGTATCTGACCATCACACTTTTCTCGCTGCGTGTTTCAAGCACACACAAGGACGAGTCCATTCAGTTTAGTCCACCACAGTGCACAGAGAGAAATCATATTAGGCTAATTACACTGGGTCATAAGCTCCTATTGACAGCTTTATGCTTGCTTTTAATTACTGCCCACTTTCACACAACTTAGCCCCTTCACCCCCAGTAGATGCTCCCGCCAAGTTACTGTGTCGGCCTATCAGAGCACTAAAATCCAGTCCGCAGTCCCGCCATCCAATAAAAAGCCTAGAATACTGTCTGGAAGTCCACTGAAGTCGTTTGTTGCCATGGCGGCTCTTCTGCTGCCATGGCAGCTAACGGGATATATTTTTATTTTGTGTCTAACAAGCCAAATCATGGCCCAATAAGAAGCAAGAAGACAAGAGTGGAGAGAAGGCAGTAAAAAGTTTGTAGATGATATACGGATAGAGACACAAGTTCTACCTTTTAGCACTGGAGCAAGGGCAAGGTGATCCGGGATGACTCTAAATTTAAACATTTATTTTCTTTCTGACTATGTGGCAAAAAACTTTTTAATCTCACTCAGTCTTACGTCATGTTGGGGTGCTAACTTTGTTGCTATGGTGGGGAAGAACATGGTTGTTGCTGGGTAGAAATGTTATATGGTTAAAGTTTCTGATTTTATACAAATAATGAAAAAGTTTTATGCAACAAGTCAAAAAGTAGAGTTATTTTCAGTTGTTTTTATTTTTTTAAAGCTGTATAATCATCTCTCTGTGCTCCCTCTGTTGTTGATCCTGCGCTGGAGGTCTGATAAAACTCATGAGTTCTGGTTTCTTGATGAAAACAGAATAAAGGCACAACAAAATAATGACTGGAGAAAAAACTGTTCACCTGCTTGTTCTAGAAGTAGAATTAACACTTGATATTATTTAATATGTTCAGAGGATTGCAGAATATTTTATTTTTATATTTCTAAGCATGATCACATTTGTTACTTAGCCTTATTATAATTTCAAAACTTCACAATAATTTGTCACCTGTTTTCTTTAACAGCTCAAACACAGAGATTGAACTTCACGAGATACTAAAATGGTTACAGTCACTGTTTTATTATTATTGTTTTATTGCTTTATTTTTTATTTGTATCCGTCTATAATTTAGTTAAGATTGTATGTATTTGAACTTGGATTCCATTTTAGGTTTTTTTAACTAATAAACACCAACTACACTACACAGTAGATGGAATGTTCAGCTTTAATTTTGGGATTTTACACAAGTATCAATCAATCAATAACTTTATTAAAGACACAAAGAGGTCCATAGTAAAAAAAGGATTGATACTAAAAACATAAAAACATAAATAAAGTATGTCATCAACTGTCTATAAATAAGAATACTTGTGTGTCTTCGTTTTACATGTTTGAAAGAAATGACATAATGTCCAGGTCTGACCTTTTTTATTATAACAAAACTAAAATCTGCATAAAAGAATATACATTTTTCAAGAATTTGGAGAGACCGTTAAGGAACTCTGATCTTGCTATAACTTTTAATCAAATCAATCATTTATTTACAAATAACCATAGTCTAAGAAAAGATGTCTTTATGAAATGTTTGCCTTATCATTTAAACCAGTAACACCTGCAAACTGAGGCCCAGAGACTTTACTAGAAGACATCGAAAAGGAATAGGTTTTATGCACAGAGTACTTAGTGGAACGTCCGGTTTAAATTAACCCGTGGGACCATTTCCGGTTCCGTTTGAAACGTGAAGATTTCCAGAGTTAGAGTGCATTTCCAGCTAAAGATATTGTTTATAATCAAAACGAGTAATAGTATAGTATAGTACAGTATGATATATATATTATAGCACTAAGAAATGAAGCCATCATATAAGTATCAGCGGACGGGAATCCTCGACAGCTGAACACTGCTGTGTTCCGTTGTGTACCGCATCAGCTGAATATAATTCATCAGTCCGTTTCCACACTTCCACACATGAATAAATAACTACAAAAAGAAAGGATTGGACTTAAGAAGAGAAAACGTGATCATTTCTAACCACACCGTGTCTGCAGTCCACACTTTGCAGCACAGTAGTCAAAGAGCCGAGTGGACGAGGCTAATGGAGGAGGCGCGGCGCCGTTCGTGTGTTATTTCACTGGAACAACTATTCTTTTGGTGAATGAAGACTTAGTGTTTGATAACGTACAGCTAGACCAGAGAAAGTTGAAAGTTGGGAAGCAGTTGGAGCCCACGATCACGGCTATATAGATTTGTCTCACTGTTTTTTGATGATGGAAGCTACGAGCTAACGCTGTTAGCTTACCTTCATATTCATGAATAAAGCTGGTTATATAAAGTCCTTCACTCGCTTGCTCGCAGACGTCTGTGTTTTTCAAAAATCAGGTGGACATCGTCTCCCGTGATGCGCGGCAGGTCTTGGAAAAAAACGCGTAAATAATTCCATTTTGTCCGGTCTGCCATAGGAATGCATTGAGCCAGACGGTAGGGAGGCTGGCTTATTGTAACCAGGAAGTGACCGTGCATAAACCCTATTCCAGTTCTGCAAATAGTTTATTTTAATTAGGGTCTTTTAAAGACTGGAGAACAGATTAAACAACATGTACAACTATGAATAATATTCTTCAAATGTGAAAAGAACCAAAAAGGTTTTTAATAATAAAAATTTAAAGGCAGGATAAGGCATTCAACTGTAACCCTAGCACATATTATTTGCTTTAAAGAAAATAATGGGATAAAAATGCACAAAGGCAGCAGCTCAGATGAAAAACATGGCCTTTATTGATATTCAGTCTTTCAATCTTAATACATATATTAATATAGAGTATTCTATTTTTTATAATGAGCCTTGAGTTAATCTTAGTTTATTTTAGATCTGTTGTGATTTTGCATTGGAGCAAAGAACTTTTAAAGTACAAAGTAAGCTAAAACATTAAGTTTATAACTTGTGGGGTGAGTTATAAAGCCAATAATCTGACCTACATGAGGTCAGGAAAGAGGCCACTACATTATTAACTAAAAGATAATGTTTGCTTTGAACAAACCAAGGGGAGTTGCTGCTTTTCTGTAAAAACAATAAATAGTTTAAGTTTGGTTTAATTAGTAAAGGTCTGCATCAACTGTCTCCAAGAAGTTACTGTACCACAGAGTTCAAATCACCAACAGTTTCTGCTAGAGCTAAACTCAGGGTATCTAGGAGGAACGTCACCACAGAGAAGCAAAAACTCCTCCTGGTTCCCCTGCTTCCATCCTGTTCCGTCTCCTTGCGTCTTGTCAACCCCTCATCCCGCTTTCCTTCCCCCAATCCCTCATCTCTTCATCTTCTCTTCTTCTTTCCCCTCTCCCATCTCAGTCCATCTGTGCTGTCACTTAGATCAATCAGTCTGATTGATTACGGCCTAATTGACTATTATTGAGGTTAATTCAACTCTTAACACACACGCACACACACTCGCGCACACATAAAACTCGCAGTCGTTGCCACAAACAACAAACCACGCACGCAGATACACACTTTGAACACTAAAGCTCTAACCCATCCATCTGCCTTCTGCACTGCTTCTGACAGGCTACAGATGACTTACACATGCAAATCTCCACCCCGACTGACCCTGTGCTGTGTACACCTTCTAATTATACCCAACACAAGCACACAAATAAGATTACTCCGTGTGTGTGTGTGTGTGTGTGTGCGTGTGTGTGAATGCGTGAATAACTCCTTGATGAAGGTGAAAAGTAATTGTCATGCAGATATGTTAGTATTGGGTTGCATGGTGAAAAGGTTCTGCTCTCAGCGCTGATGGTGGTTTTGATGGATGGTCCGATGAATTGACTCTCACTCGTCTGCTGGTCTGGTGGATATTGGTTAATTAAGAGAAACCCTGATCAGTAAGAGTTCATAAAATGCATTTACAATGAAACACGTGTTTCTTTCTGCTCTTATTGTAGTGAAATTTGATGACGTCATGGCCTCTTATCGTGTGGTTTGTGACCAACAGGTGTGGGTGGTGAATTCTGCGGGCTATGCTGCCAGTCCATGGGTCAGTGGGAGAACAGGACCTGCTCCACCCAAAGGAGTTCCCCCGCCTGTTTTTCTGCATGTTTCTGCAACCTCAGCTGTAGTGGAGCTCCATCCTCCAGCCCAACCCAACGGGATTGTTAGTCTTTACAGAGTGTTCTCTCTAGACCACGACAACCGCACTCTGGTAACAGCTTCATCAAGATATATGATAACTTATCCTCTGATTTGTTGTTTTATTCAACACTGCAGCTTAAAGGCATCATTTGCAACTTTTTCATCTTTTTAAATCTTTTCCTTGAGCCAGTATGTGCTAATATGACCCTTTACAGAGTTAATGAAAAGTCACTTAGCCCCATCTGGTGATTAGATCCGGAATACCACGATTGCAAAATCTCCGTCGCCGTCACGGTACCCAGGAAGTCACGTGTCTCACGAGGGTTAGGCTAACCCAAAGTGGCTAGCTGTTATGCTAGCGCTGGAGTGTTTTTAGCTCATGATTCCTGATTTTTTTCAATCTCTCCCTGCTTGAACACAGCTGATTTCTTTGAAGGAGTAAATAACCACTCCTGTAGAAAGCTACAGGCCCGGCGCCATGGGGGGGGCGTTTGGGGGCGTCGCCCCCCTAAATGAACTACATCGCCCCCTGAAAATTTTGTAAAATTCTATTAATCATAGAAAACATGTTCAACTAGTTCTAACATTTTTATATAAATTTGTATCCATACAAAATGAAAAATATGAACATTTTAATAAACAATTTAACAATTTAATACACATTTGGTTGTTACAAGTCGTCTTGAACTCATCACGGACGCTCGGTAAAGTTGGAGCTTTAGCAGCTAGCATCTTGCTGTATGTTGTTGTACGTTTTTGGAGCGTGAGAAGGTGGAACCATTACTGAAAAACATAGATAAAAGAGTCGGAGTTACTCATTCCTCATCGGTTTATCAGAGAGAGTGATGTTCTGTTCATGGTTCTGAAAAACCGTATTATCAGCTCCTCTACTCTGTACCGGTGTTCGGATTCCAGCCTGCAGTCGAGGTGGAGAGGAAAGATCTCCTTCTGAGGAGATTGAGCTCATCAGCACGAATGAAGGTAGGATGGATCATGATTAAATAAGTACCCCCCCCCCGGTCAAACACCGACCGGCCGCCCCCCCAATGTGTGTCAAACGCCCCCTCCTCCCTCTCCCACTGGCGCCGGGCCTGGAAAGCTATGAAGGCCGAGGAGACATTTCAACAGGTAGATTTAGATGTTTCAAAGCAGAAACTGTGCGCTAACTTTTCTATGGCAGTGATTCAAATCGGACACCAGAGGGAGCCCAAAACAAGCAAAACTGCATATTATCACTTTAATGAAGTGAACTTTCCTCGCACATGGACTCTCCATCCCTCATTCCCTTGAGATAAAGAACAACAAACATTATAGCTGTCCTCAGTAATTGTGCAAACTGGCAGCACAATTTAAAAACAAAAAGCTGATGTGTAAATGTTATAAGTAAAGCAAGCAATATTTATGAAAAGAAAAGAAAAAGGAAAACAGCCATCATAGGTTATTTAGATTTAAAATAAAGCCCTTTGTGACCTGGACATTGGTACAAATAACAGACATACTGCAGGTACCACAGAATAAAGCAATTAAAGTACAAAAGTCCATCCTCCAGCTCTTTTATTCCTTAATAATTGCTTTTAAAGTGTCCATGTCATGGTTTTCTGTGTTTTCTGACTTATTTATCATGTTGAAACGTTGAGTTCTCACCTTAAACCTGCCAGAAAGAGCAAAAAAACGGCGTCCATCTGTCTCCTAGTACAGCTAGTGAGAAGCTCTTCAAGATTACAGACCTCCTCCGCCAGTAGGTTTCAAACCATTTTTTTCACTCCAGCCCGCTATGAGGTCATAGTGATCCAGACTTGCTTATATGGTCTAATTCTCCGCCCACATGCACGTTCACGACACCTGGAGCAAGGAGAGCGCCAGTGCTGCTGCCACCATTGACCATAGACCGTGTATTGTTAAAGTTTAACTTTTGTTTCACTTTCACGAGACGGCACTGCCCCCTACTGCAGCAGAAGTGCCAGGCTGCCAAATAAGGAGAAACCCAGCAGAACCGGAAGGCGGTGCATTCTTCTGATCTCTGAGTTGCTCGTTAGGAAATAATTACAGCGTATTTTGAGTTATAATGGGTGCAGCGCTAATCTAGAGGCATCAAAGATTACACCTGTTTAATATAAAGTGATTTAAATATTGTGCCATGGGCCCTTTAAAGTTTTTTTTATTATCTAAACATGGTAATATTATTAAATTTCTCTTGGGTCATATCTTGCAGGGGGAGGGAGAGTTTTCCAGAGTTGTCTGGATGAGAGGCGGAGTGAGCTGTGGTGCATTTAGAAGCACGTGGAAAAACAAAACTCCTAATAATTAGATGTAAACGCCTGAACATTAGCAGTTAAAATTTGCAACCTAGTTCATTAGGATATTGCATTTGGAACAGTATTCAGTATATTGCCCGCCTCTACATCCCCCTAATTCCTGTCTCTTTCTCTTCAACTCACCACAATTTGATCCCAAATCAAACCTTTTCTTTCCTCACTTTGTTTTCCTGTAGCTCTCAGAGGGAACATCCCTTCAGCAGACGCTCCACGGTCTTCGTCCTTACACTCAGTACTGGGTGGGAGTTGAGGCCTGCACCTGTTATCAGGTACAAAAAATAAACCTTTATTTTCAGGTTTTATTTGAACTATAAATGGATATTCAGTGAAATGTCTGTCAGTTTTTATTAAATGCAAATGTTTCAGCATGTTATGACTTTACCACGTGTTTAAAACACATAGCAGGAACCTAATGTCTGTGTTTTAAACATTTATCAGTGTTGTAATCAGGGTCCGCTGAGAGAGCTCCACACCCCGGCTGCCCCCCCAGCTGACCAGCCCCCTCCTCGTCTCGTCACTCTGACCTCCCGGTCTGTTCAGCTGGAGTGGGACGAGCCTTCAGCGCCTAACGGAGTCATCGAGAGGTGAGGGGAAGCCTTTAAAAAGTGTCCACTGAACCAACCATGAATAATCTCACTCTCTTTGTGTCCAGTTGTGAGCTCCATCTCCGGTCGCCTTGCCCCCAGCCCCCCCAGCTCAGACCCCTCCCCTGCATAGAGGGACCCACAGAAATCTGTTTCTTTGGCAACCAGCGGAGCTTCAATGTCACAGGTTTAGTATAGAATATTTAGAAAACTTCAGAAATCCTAAACCTGTAATAAATTGATGAATTTCAGTTTTGTAAGTCAGCCTTTTTCTGGAGATTTAGTTTGCTTTTGTGACATCACACCCCTGGACTGTGCAGGTCTCCAGCCGTACTCCACTTACGAACTGAGAGCTGCCTGCTCTAATAACATGGGCAGCACCGCCTCCAACTGGACCACCGTTAGCACACTCAGCGAAGGTAACAGTTAATCAGTCCCTCTTCTCCCACATCTAACCAGCATTAAAACATCTCTGACCTCCCCTCTGTCTCTCCCCTCAGCCCCACAGTATGTGTCTCCCTTCTCAGTGGACAGCAACCTGACCATTATTTGGTTGGACTGGACCAAAACCTTTTCCCTCAACGGGTACCTGAAGGAGTACACGGTGACGGAGAGCCAGCTGAGGGTGTATACTGGCTTCTACAGCTACCTTCATGTTCCACGCACCTCACAGAAAAGTGAGAGCTTAGGATCAGTTTGGAACTTTTTGCATCTGATGGCTGTATAGCAGGTGGAATTAGAGATTTATACAACTGAGAAAACTAAACCTGTGTGCATTTTCACTCATTATCTATCCAGTCCTAGCACCAGACCATGACTGCATGATGCAGTTTATGCTTAAATACATAATAAACTGGAAAACTAGAAAAAAAATCAGCACATGACTAGTTTATGTAAGAAATGGAACAAAACTCAGTCAAGGAGGAAAGAGATGTGTCGCCTTTCAGTTGATCATCTACTGTAGGTCATGTTTTCAGCAATTAGTTCTTACAGAATCACCTTGTTGGTTCTATAAATGTTTAATATGTCAAAGTGGATCATTATTACCTTTGGTGTATTTTATTTTATCATTGTGTCATTGTAAAGGGTAACAAAAGCATAAATATAAAACTTTTTTAATGTTTCTATCATTTTATCTGGGGTGTTTTTTAAATATTGTTTTTTTATGTTATTATACCTTACATTGTGTCTCTTTTATTTGTCTTTTTTATCTTTATTTAGACTTGTGCTGTTGCAAAAGTGTGAAATTTCCCTGATGAGATGCATATGAAGGATTTAATTTCATTAACTTTTTCAGGGTTTTTTTGTGTATAAATAATGCCTCATCCCATGAGTTTTGAAGCATTGTAATGTTTGAACAGGTCAGATGTAAGTAACGTAAATAGTCTCTTTTTAAATGTTCTGGCCCTGGAGGGAAAAAGAGTAAAAAGGTAAATAAAGTCCATCCATCCACCCAGCTTCTGAACCACTTCATCCAGTGAAAGTTGCAGGTGCCTATCTCCAGCAGTCAAAAGGTCTAAAAAAATCATTAAAGACCTCCAGATATCCTGGAGGATGATGATTGAGAAACTTTAAGGAATGACTTGAGACTTTTGTAAATCATTTAAACATGTTTAATTGAATTTCTACTAAATGTTTTACATCATTCTGACCTCTGTTTTTTTTTTTTTTTGCCGTCTCTTTTTTCCCTGGTTTTTACAGCTCTGTCCTTTCAGGTGACCTGTACCACAAACAGCGGCAGTGCCAGCACTCCCACTATCAGATACAGCCCAGCCACAGGCCTAGGTTACACACACATACTATAAATGTATTCAAATGAGCTAATTACATTGAATGGAAAGCATTGAACACGTAAACTTATTTGTGTTTCATTCAGGTCCCCTTGAGCCGCTGGACACCGATAAACAGGGTGTCAGCATGTCGGCCCCCCCTGTTTACTCTGAGCTGTGGTTCATCCTGCTGTTCGCCCTGCTGGGTCTATTTTTACTCGCCTTACTGATCGGTTTAGTGCTACGAAGGTATTAAACTTTTCATCTTAATTACTATATGTTAAAGCTTACTGCACTAATAAAGAAAATGAAGCATTGGTTCACAAAACGAGTGCTCTTTTCATCCTTTTTCAGAACCTTGAGGAAAAATCCATCAGCTAGAGAGCGCCCTCCTCTGGTCACGCTTCAGAAGACCAGGAAGGCTGGAGGGGAGACGTACGCGGTGAGATGCAGAGATTATTTTTTTAACAAAATTTGATTTTTCTTATATTCAAATATAAATCCGACTCACTTCAGGTCTGTCTTTCATCTGCTGTGCCATCTTTTTGTGATAAGTGGAAAAATACAGTGCCTATAAAAAGTATTCACCCCCTGGATGTTTTACTCTTTTATAAATCAATCATGAGAAACATTCATTGACCGAAGATCAGTCTCTATCAGATTGAGGTCTGGACTTTGATTGGGCCACCTTGTTGTCTTCACACCATTTCTGTGTAGCTTTAGCTAGATGGTTCAGGTCAGTGTCTTGCTGGAAGATCAATCTTCTCCTATAAGCTGTAGTTATCTTGCAGATAGATTCAAATGTCCTCCAGGATTTCTCGATTCTTAGCTGCATTCATTTGAATTCTACCTTTACAAGCCTTCCAGGACCTGCTGCTGAGAAGCATCCCCACAGCATGATGCTGCCACCACCATGCTTTACAGTGGGGATGGTGTGTTTTGTGGTGATCCGTGTTTGATGTCCTCCAAACATATCATCTTGTTTGACTCATCAGACCAAATAACTTTCTTCCACTTTACTCTGGACTTAATATGAGTATTCTTCAAGAGTAGTTTTCTCATTGCTACTCTCCCATAAAGCTTTTACTGATGAAGAACCTGGGTTTGTCACATCTCAGCTGATGAAGCTTGTAGCTCCTTCAGAGTCGTCCTGGTGGACTCTCACTAGTCTCTTTCTTTTACGGTGACTCAGTTTGTGAGGATTAGGCAGATTTTCACATTTTTTGTCTAAATTAGTTCCAACTTTTATGTTAAAGGGGGTTCTTTGTAAAAAAAAATAATAATAATTTAGTCAAATTAGCCAAAAGATGTTGCTCATGAGTCATGATTTATAAAAGCAATAAAAGGGTCAAACTTCTAGGGGATGAAAACTTTTAATAGGCTCTATTTTAAAGTGTTCCACTACATGCTGCCTGCTTATTTTTTATAAATCTATCTTTCCGATTCAACACCTTCCTGCACTGTTCTCTCTGTCCGTTCTACTCCTCTGTCCCTCTCTCAGAGGCCTTGTCCTGAGCTGTGTTCTAAACATCTCTCCGGCTCTATGCTCCTCCTTGATCGCCCCACAGTAAGAATACTTTGTATATTTTTTGCTGTCAAACCCTTAAATGTTTATCTTACTGTCCCCCTTGCAGTTTGACACTGTAGCAGACTGTGTTGAGATCAGCAACGTTATACTTAAAAGCTACACTATGTACACGGAGGTATGGGATTGTGGATTTTTGACGGTTGCCCTCCTGTCGCATGTCATCTGTGTTTGAACCTGCATGTTTTGTTTGTGCATGTGTGCACCTGACAGATTAATAGAAACAGCAGTTGGCTTGTTGGGGTCAGAGAGGAGAAGAGATGTTATCCTGTGAACAGTTTTAACAATATTAAATGTATCTCCTGTTTTTAGCAACAATAATAAAATAACTTTACTCTTAACTCCCTTATACAGCATGTATAATATAATATAATGTTTGCAGAGCAGCACCCTCTGCTGGAGGTTTGTAATATGAACAATAACTTTATTATGAAGCAGATATATTTATTCAGATATTGTTTAATGTCAACAGACAACACAATATGTTTGTGTTTTTTCAGTTTACATGTTGAACAGCTGAAAATGTGGAACTATTAATTGAAGTATTTTAATAAAACCTTTAAACATGTGATCATTTTTGGACCATAACTGTACCTCACAGGGTCTGACAGACACAAAGATTGCTGGCAGCAGCTCCCACTTTGGTCCCATGTCTGTCCTACGAGCTCCCAGTCCGACAGAGCTCGACCAGGCCTACTCCCAGCATTCCCTGCACCGCAGCGTCAGCCAGCTGATTGGCAGGAAGTCGCTAATGATGGAGGAAGCATGCTGGGACAACCCAATGGGACATGATTCAGGACTGGTGAGGAAGGAACTGTTTTTATTTGTGCACTACAGAATAGAAGGTTCATACTGTTTTTTTTATGTTGTTTTTTAAGGATTTGAAGTGGCTTTGAGTTTAATGCTTCATTTTCTCAGATGTTTTTAGAGCAAATAAAATGTGTAAGTAAAATAATATAAAAGAGAATTAAAATGAAAATGACAATTTACAACTTAAACAGGGTCAGAAGCCTGAGAATAAGAGGAAATTTTTAGAATGGATTTAAAAGTTTCTAGTGAGGAGGCCGTTCTGTTTGTCAGCAAGGAATTCCGCAACTTTCGAGCAGCAACAACAAAGACCCCCATCTCCCCTGAGTCTCCGCTGTGTCCTCAGCCTGTCCAGGACCAGCTGGTCAGTGGATCTGAGTGACCGGTCGGAGGAGTATGGAACAGTAGGGCAAGGCCATGTAAAAACCTAAATCATTTCAAACTGAACTCTAAAATGAAAAAATAAGAAAGTTCCTTAGAATAAAACAACCCAAGAACAACTACATGCTGCCTTCAAAACATCTGACTTATTCAAATCATCATACTGCATTTCTGTACCTGTGTGCATTTTCTTAAAGCACTTCAGCTTCCTAAAACTCACTAAAATCCTGTGACCTTTGAGCATGAAGTTGATAAAAGTCAAAAACCTCTGAGTGTTCCATGTGGTCATGAGATTGATAAACTCCAGATGTGTGTGCTGGGGTGCTTTAGAAAACTGTTCTGGTATCATTTACCAGTTCCAGCTTCTGTCAACTGTCCAGAACAATCCCAGCGCTGATCTTGATGCTTCAGCTCACGTCCCAGCTGTTGGCATCATGGTGACTGGCCACTTTTTGAAGTTTATATTGTCTCTGATTTTGACAAACTGTTAAAAAATATATGCAAGCTTGAATATTTTCCCAATTTAGGACTTTTTTTGGGAATCATTCAAATCCCAGATTTGTCTGTTAGGACAAGTCATGACTTGTAGCTGTCGTTATGCTCAGTCTGTGTCACTGAAAGAACTTGTTTTATTAATTTTTTCTTTCAGTACGTGGAGGAAGATGAGTTTGTGGACGCCATCAAAGCCTTAAGTTCTGTGAAACAAGAGCACACCATGTTCTCCGACACTCACCTTTAGGAGATTCCTCCACCTGTCGGGTATCGCCACCGTGCAGGTGTGGTATTAGACTGGGACAGCAAAACGTAATGTCATGTCTCACATGATAACGTGTGACTCGAGGAAGAGACTCACCGTCTTAATGTCAGAAGATCCAGGGATTCGTGTTTGTCTGTTTGTGACACAAAAAGCTGCAGGATATTTTCACCGTAGATGGTTCAGCTGATCCAGTTTGTTAGATTTTCTGTGAATGTTGAGGTTCGTTTCCACTGTCTCTGCTTGCCAACTGTTAGTTTGAAAAGTGAAAATCATTCGACTACTTCTAATCAAACCAATGCAGTAACGTGTTCACATCACCTGCTTCTCTATTAACAGTAACTGTGCCTGGAAAGATGAAGTGTTGCAGCGGTAGACCTTTTAATTGTGATACATGGCCTTCAGAGTATTAAACTACAATCATATGCCAATTGTTTTTACCTATATGTGGCTGGGATTTACAGGTGTGTTGTGATTTGTGTGTGATGTACCTGAGAATTTGTTGTGGATTTACCGTTTACTGCATTTTAAATGGAAACAGCTGATGGGGACGTCATGTTTGTAGTTTGTGTGTTTCAGTGGTTTACAGTGGCGTTTGTCCTCCTGTTGATTAGGAAGAACTATCATTTAGCAAAAAAAAAAAAATCCAAACAGATTGCCTTTAGATTTTACAGACTGGGCCTAGAAACAGTATTTATTGTGAGAGATGTCGACTTTCTGTTTAATGTTGATGGGTTGTAATTTTTTTTTCTACATTATTGAAGTCTGTTGTTTTGACAAACCCTTTCTTTTTATACTCTGGCAGTATTATTTATGATTGTATTAAAATATTGTTAGGTTTATGTTTTTGTATTGTTTCTGGGATGTTATTAGAAAGTGTCAGAAACATTATTTTTTCAGGTTTTTACAAATTAGGAATGTATAATGTAGCGTGATCAATATACACTCTGACCTCTGATCTCTGACCTACGTGATCATCTAAATAATAATCCATCTTCTTCCCAATAACTCGGATTATAATGACTCTTTTATTATGTTTTAACCTGAATCAACATTCCTCCAAGGTCACGGTCGTACCGGAAGAATTCACCGGACTTTAATAATAATAATAATAAAGACTCTTGGTGTCTCTTCCTAAAAATGACACTTTAATCTGTTACAGAAATGTCTTAAATGATTAATGCACTTTCTCTTACAGCATTGTGAATGTTTGATCCAGCTTCAGTATTATTGATACTTTGCTAAAAGGTTAAATCAGTATTACTACTTATTTCTACTTTGCTAAAGATAAATAAGTAGTCTGTTTCCACCTCACACAGGAGGTGACGTCTGCCTTTAGAGCCTGAGTCACGTGTCTTGTTAGAGTCCCCTGATTGGTCCACGTACACTGACAGCTCTCAGCTGACTGCCTCTCAGAGAAGAACTCAGTTCTTCTCTCGCCTCAGAGAAGACAACACTTCCCACGGTCAACTCGCTACACCGTGGGTTATCGATGCCGACTGCCACCGGTAACGGGTCCAGCCCCGTCGCAGTCGAAGAAGCTGCTTACCCCTGAGAGCCGGCACCATCAGCTGCCTCTCTAATCCAACCAGAATGGGTAAGGCAGCCCGCTACCAGCTCACTAGCCATGGGTCTCACTGACGTCGCATCCACGGACACTCTCCGCTTGTCCCAGCGGGTCCACCGACCTGTCAGGCCTCCAGATCGACCGAGGGGGAATCTCCGCTTCCTCGTCGAACTCCACCAGCCGGACGTGATCCAGGAACGAGGTGCAGTAACGATCCATGAGCTGGTAAAGCAGGCTACTTTGATAAAGCTAACCCTACACAACTAGGTCGCTCATCCAAGTAACCTCTCCAACTTATCCCTGATAACTAAACCCTTAAGCTAACTCCTTAGTCTTAATATCACACGAGACTCAAGTTCTAAAACTCAGAAGATCAATTTAATAACATCTACCATTTAGTGAATGCCTATCAACTTGCTACCTCGAGTGCTAATCTGTTTACAAATGTTCGTCAGCTTTTATAATAAATATTGAATATATTTATTCCTGACTCAGCTTCCATTCGTCAAATAACAGGTACATAATTACTCACTGCGATTAAACAGGACCTAGAATTACCTGCTTTTATCACAAACAGCTGTTCAAACCCAGGTGTCCGGAGCCCACAGACTCCCGTTTAATTCCTCGGTGGCCGTACGTGAACTAGTAGAAGGTGAGTAATGAACATAGCGTTTATATACACTATATGTGGCAAAACGACCACTTATTACCACTACATGTGGCGATAGCCAGCCAGTTTTAATTGCAAAGTTTATGTCCTAAGTTATGACTTACAAGCTGTTAAAATAAGCCACGTACTCATAACAGATAAGCTCAGATAGCAAATCTCTTCAGCACTCAACCAAGTTAAAAACTTGTTAACTGCTTATGCATGTCACTTGATGTTCATTATTGTCTTTTTGAATGTTTAAAGGACTTAACGCTTCATTGTGAATGTGTTTTGAACGTTTTGTGTAACTTTGTCGACCGCTTAAAAGACCGGTAGCCGACATAGCTTAGCCGCTTGTTAGCCGCCATATTGGTCAGACTTCGAGGTTTAAAAACAAACAACCTCGCGTCTAAAACTCGACTTGGACGAACCCGGTGACAAAGCCGAGTGTCACTCCGTCGAGCCCGGTAACTATTTACCGGGTAAAACGCTGATTTTCGCCGCTAAAAGCGCCGTTAGCAGCTCTGAGTGGAGCTAGCGTTAGCCGCCCCCGGCGAGATCGCTAAACCCTCAAAAAGCGCGTTTGCAAACACACTAACTATCTTAAACCATTCCTAAAGGATCACTCTGACTAAATATACCTATTTTCACCGTAAAAAGTGACCCGTTTAAGAATTATTTGCGTTTAAAGATCGGTTCAAAACCGGAAACGGAAATAGTCTTCTTCGGCTTCATTAGGCTTGAAGGCGCGGTAGCGCCTCGCTGGTGTAAAAGGGTATTACCGTTCAGACACTGACTCTAAAAATACAGGTTTTTAACCAGTATTTACAGATATTTTCATTCAAAATACATTTTCTTCAACAACATACACCATGTCTGATTCATCAGAACAACAAGGTGCAAACGTTGAACCAATGGGCACGTTTGACTACATCACAGAAGCCATAAAACAACTGTCACTGTCTAATCAACTGGAGTCATTCCAGAACTTAATCGATAACCTTAATACGTACGAGGTACATAACAGGGTTATTGAGGAAGCTAAAGACAGTAGAAAAATAAATGACAGAGGCCCAACCATCAACAAGAATGGAGCTTTAGTCAGGCTTTCCTATGCGCTGAATAGGCTCTATTCAGATGAGTTTGAGGCAAATACAAAACTTCTGAATGAAAAACGAGCTCTAGAAGAAACTGCAAAACAGCTTCGAATACAGGTTGAAGAAACCAAAGACATCATTCATGATCAAAACAACAAAATGGACGAGTTAAAAACCGAACTAGAACAGGCACAAAAGGCTAAAGACAACGCCAGAGATCATGCAAAAACACTGATTGAGGAGAGGAACGACGCGGAACAAGCCCAAAGGTTAAGTGAAGCTAAACTTGCCGCTTTGGAGAACAAACTCGAAGCTGCCAAGCGGCTCGAGCATGATTCTCCCCAGCCGAGCACCAGTCAGCAGGGAGGTGGGACTACTGTAAGAGACAGAGTCACATCCTCCGCTGATGTAGAGGCTGCTCAGCTGCTAAAAAGGGTTACNAGGAGTGACAAAATTCATTCCAGAACCAGGTGACCCACGTAAGCTACCTGCTTATTTCATGAGCCTCGAGTGTTATTTGAATAGATTTCCTGGCATGTCATTAGAAGACAAAATCTTCATCCTTAAAGAAACCTCTGATCTGTCAGTGGGTCTGTTCATTGACCGTCAACCAAAGGAAACGGTTGGTGATTACGACCGACTGTGCAAAGCCATCGCCAAGGAATTTTCCGGCGGTGAAGCAGATTACGGCTTTAGGGCAGCTATGCACATTAAACAGGGTAAGTCAGAAGACCCAGGTGCATATTACCTTCGCCTTTTCAGTGCTTATTTTGGCTTCAGAAATGAACCAAAAATGGAAGAAGGAAAAGACTTCAAACAACTTTTCTTTGCCAATCTACATCAATCTTACCGCCAGTTCTTGGTATCGGTCAACATCGGTGCTACCAGTATGTCCGACCTCAGAGAAATGGCGACCAACGCTTTCAAAAACGTTGCTCAACCGGTAAGTACACATAACAATAACAACGGTAACGTTAGTTCTGTTCTTAGTGTGAGTAGCTCCCCCACTCTACAGTTGGAGGGTGCACCACCCGCCAGACCTAGAGGTTCCAAGGTTCACTTTAAAAAGAAACCTGGACCGAGCTGGCGAGATAAGGTCAAGTCTCAAAGAGACCATCACCGATCTCCTGACTTTAACCGAGGGAGGTCACCCCCATACCGTGGTGATGACTCCAGGTCCCCCGTTCATGAACGTGGGAGGGGCCGGAGCAAATCCAGGGAAAAAGGGGGGTGGTCCCCTGGTCCATCAAAAAAGGGAGGTCGAAGGGACCCCTCAGAGGGTCGCTTTCAAAGATCCTACGATCATAGTCCCCGCCCAGACCGGAGCTCCCAACGGAGAGACCGCTCTGGACGGAGCCCTAGTGCGCAGAGATCTCAAAAAGAGGACGACTTGTTTCAACAGAAACTAGACGAGCTCTTAGAGATCAGGCGTAATAGGAGGCCAAAGGACCCAGATGATAGAAATATCATGCCTTTGTACACGGCGCCAACCGCGTGTTTTGATGGGACACCTGAGCGGTCAGGACAACATCAACAGTCCTCCCCACCCGGCCCAAACAGGTATAAACACCTGTGTCACATGGTTCCGGTAGGGTACCCCGCAAGACCACACATACCGGTCTTACTGGAGGACTCACTGAAAGGTGAAGCCCTCTACGATACCGGTTCAGAAGTGTCAACCATGTCCCGTCCGTTCTATGAACGCCTCCAGGCAGCGTCAGACCGCGCCGGAGGTAAACTGCTAGTGGCACCGTGTAGACTAAAAATCTCAGGAGGCTACCCCAACTCCACAACCGTGACCTCCCTGGCGTTCACCAGGCTCAAGGTTGGTTGGATGGAGTTGAGGCACCCCATTTTTGTCGCTGACAATGAAAATTTTCCACTTATCTTCGGGAGAGACCTCACAAGGCGTTTCAGCCCCACAGTAGATTACTGTGAGTATCAGTTATGGACTGAACTAGCTGAACCATTGGAAGGGGATTTCACAACTGCTACAAAGGCAGTAGCGGCCGCGTTCGAGAACGTTGGACCCGACTCCCCACCCAATTGGGAGAAACTAGTTCTTCCTCTAATCAAAACTCCACAGGGTTTCCCTTCAGGTGGACCCCTAGACAGCCTACCACAACCCATACACAGTGTGGAAGAGACTGAAGTTCTGACGGACGACGGTGGGTGTGACAACCCCCGTCAACCCACGTTCGAACAGCCTCTTCCTCAGACTCCTGCCGCAGCGAGTGCAGCAGAGGACGTCACCCTCGAGGTGACCGCCGACTGCTCACCCCCGTTGCTGGAAAGAGAGCCTGCTGTATGTAAGGTTTCGTTGGCTACGGGTCCAACCACTGAAGACCCACTTCATAAACTACGGGAAATATCAAAGCTCATCAGAAAGCTCTTGCCCGGTCGAAGGGATCCTCAATGGGTCCATAGTCTTATCACTATGATCGATTTTCAACTACACAAATATCCTGGTCTTTCTAACATGGAAAAACTCCATCTTTTGGACTTCTCATCGAACTCTGTTCTGAGTGAGTTCATATACAGTCTGCCTATGGACGTTAGACTTGATTTCGGTCGTCTGCGTCAGGCTATCCTGGACCACTACTTGGTAGCTGGTCTTACAGATGTCAGTCCATCAACGGCATCTGTTCCACCAGTCACAGACTCACTCACTGAGAAAAGGGGGGTCACAACACAGGTTGATCCTCCTCTGACTCAGTCTGATCTATCAGTGTCAGGCCCGGATCCTCCGGATCCTCCAGAGACCGACGCTGACACTTCTGAGGACTACTTTGATGCTCCCCTGCCCCCGGCAGGACAGGTCGAATCATCTCTGCTGTCAGCAGAGTCCATAGTTCACCTGCCCGATCAGGTAAGTCCCCCGACGCCCCACATTGTACCAGTTCTTCCCCCAGAGGAACAGGTTAAGGCTTCTCTGTCATCGACAGAGTCCACTGACCTTCGCTGCAGTCCAGCTGCAGCTCCAACCAGACCTCAGTCCACCCATTCGGGTGTGACACCTTCACACACACCCCTGGTGAGCCCCCGTCAGGGACCTCTACCAAACAGTCAACCGACATCACATAGGTCGTCCCGCCCAAGAGCACGACTCTCCGGTCCGACAACCTTCTTGATGTTGGCGGTGTGTGTGTCTATCACTTGTACTGCTACCACATCTTCTTCTAGAAACCTGTTTGACCCAGGTCCGACCTCGGGGATCGCCCTCAAGGAACGGCCTGGCATGTTGATGACTAACTACCGCCTCTTGACCCAAAAGGTGTTTGTTAAGTTTGACCCAGACGTCGCCTGCCGCAAAAAGCTGGAAGGTCGACCTGGAGAACTATCAGCTGCTGGGGAGAATTGGACTCAAACCATGATGTGGCACTCTCAGGCCGACATCACTCACATCCTCCACCAGTTACAGAAGTTCACGGTCACAACTTCAGAACTCTCAGGGTCTAACCGCAGGGTGAAACGGTTCTTAGCGGAACTCCTTTCAGCCGCTGGTGCGGTAGGTTCACTTTTCAGTATGGGTTTCTCAGCAGTCAACTCCATCAACTTAGCTGCGGTTCAGCGCCATGTCAAAGAGCTTGAGGAGGAGGTCCCTTCTCTCCGTAAGCATGTGGTCCGCCAGCGGAAGGCACTGCAGACTCTAGGTAGGTCCGAGCGCGACACGATAGTCGTCGT
>SSNR01000027.1:1222800-1339413 GCA_006937965.1 Callopanchax toddi | reverse complement strand
AGCGCGACACGATAGTCGTCGTCAACTCCTTAAATGAGAAGATGAGGAAGTCATCGTCTGCAATAGACGAACTACGCTCATTTGTCTCAAGGGACTACGCTCACACCCACCTCTTGACGTCTTGCCTGTCCGACTTCGATCGGGACAGTAGCGCCTCCGTGGACGCTCTTCTTATGGGTCGGATCCCTCCTTACCTGGTTTCACTCCCCATGGTAAGAGAAGCTCTAGAACGCGCTCTGAGAGAAAAGGTGCTGCCCCTACAGACTCATCTAGCCTTTGCTTTAGGAAGTGCTCTACCCCTCAGGGTTGACCCTGAGGCTAGGGAACTAGCGTTCCTCATCAGTCTTCCGGTCGTGTCTCCAAACGACATCTACCGAATCAAAGACGTTGTGAACGTAGGTACCTGGGTGGATGACACTCATGTTAGGCTCAACACGCCGCCTCTGGTAGCGTTTCATGATGACACGCCTGAGATTTATCTGGTCCCAGATTTACGTATGTGTTCGCTCACGCGCGACCTTCACTATCTCTGTCCGGGTAATCCTTTTCTGCGTGATAACACAGCCGCTTTATGTGGCATATCAGAGCTAACTAAAGATGCAAAGTGCCCAATGATGGTAACCCCACGCTCTCAGGTCTTACAAACCACCGCGGTTAATGTAGGTCTGCGCTGGCTAGTCCATACCCCTGCGCGAGAAGCAGAGGTCTTCTATGGTCGCCATGACGTGTCAAACCGCGTGGACTTGCCACCCGCTCCGATGTGGGTGTCAGTTCCCCGAGGTGCTACGGTCCACATGGGTGAGGTCGCACTCTATCATTTGGACCCTAGACAACATGAGTCCACCGTGGAAACCTCTGACTTCTACGATAACATCTCGGTTGCATTGTCACCTGCCACCGTGGAACGTATCATATACGACGGTCCCATGACCATCCAGGTCGCAGCGGTGGACAATGTCCTGCGGGAGCTCTCCTTGGACGTCGGTCTCGACAGACCGGTGTCCTACGAGTGGTCCTCAGCAGACACGGTGTTATCGCTCCTAATCATCTTTAACTGCGCTCTGACAATAGGGTTGGTCAGCCTACTCTTCTGGTACTTCACAGGACGTATAAGCCCAATGGGAATCTCAATCGATAGGATAGGGGATCGGGTAGAGCGTGCTATTGCGCCGCCAGGGCGTGGTAATCAACCACCCCCTCCTTCAACGCAGGTTGCGTCGCCACCAGCCGCGCCTCTTCCTCCTCCCTCGGGACAGGAAGTGTCGCCGCCAGCCGCGCCGCCTTCTCCTCCTTCGGGACGAGCTGCGTCACCACCGGCTCCGCCGCTCCCTGACCCTCCTACCTGAGCGTCGTCTAGTTATACCACCCTCTAAACAAACAAAAGGGGGGTGATGTTTATTTAGGACTCTTCTATTCCATCGTTGAGTCTATGTGTTCTCTGACTATTTCTAATACCTCAGTCTCCCTCTTTCTGTTGTCTGACGTGAATGTGTGTACATGTTCAGGTCCCTTTAACCATGTGTTACTAACCATGAGTTTATTGGTAAACAGACTTGGTCGAGCTGCTGACGTCATTTGCTGTACTGCGGGCAGCTGTGCGTCCTCATAGGTAAAACATCTAAGCCAGAGTTCCTTTAATTCAGCTAATGCTGTACTCATTTAGTAAAATTACTTTATGTTTAAATCAAACTTAATGTTAATTTTCTATTATTTACGATAATTATTTCATGTTAATTATCACTATAATGGCGAGCCAAGTCATTTAATTTACTTTCCTAAATCAAATTTAAGGATAATAAGGTAATGTAAGATTAATACTACGTCCTCCTAAACTTCCTTCTCAAATCTTTAATATCTTACTTCTCTAACCTAAAACTAAAATTCTTAGTTCAAACACTACAATCTTTAGTTTACTAAAGTATTTCCAAACCTTAAATAGGTCAAACCTTAGGTAAAATATGACTTTAAGTCTTTCCAAATTTTACCTTAAAATATGACTCTTAGAGTGAACTGATCCAAGTCAAAGTCAATCTTTTCAGAGTTTATACAAATAATAAATTTCCAAATTTATTTCTCTAGGTTTAAACCCTAGTTAATGTAATGGCATGACACATAGCCTATATTTAAATTAGATAAATCCAATTTTCTAGTTTATTTCAACCATATCTGCCTACACTCACACATTTTGGGTGCCCTTTTACCAGATTGTGGTTCTTTGCTGTGCTGTGCTGTGCCTCTACTCTGCTCTGCTGTCCAGCCTACAGAGGTCCAAGGCTCCCGACGGGTCTCGTCTGCAAGTCGACTGCCGACGCGGTTCTGGATGGAATCCTTCTCCCTCTCTCTGCTGCTACCCCTTCACGGACTACCCCACTCCTCAGTCTCCGGCATCGTGTGGACGGATGCCTTCCTCCTGTGATTCTGTTTCGTTGTGGGATGCTCATACTTCCTGAAGGTCATCAACACAGGGTTCCCCTGTGCCTGGTAACACTGTTTCACATATCGTTGATTGACTCTGCTGGTGGGAAGGTACCACTAACCTCCCCTCCTTTTCGGTTCCTGATGTTCACGGATGTCCTCCATCATCGGATTGGTTGTCAAGGCCACGGCCTTCTGCTAGGTGTCCCTGCCCTTGACAAAAGGGGGGTCTGTAGCGTGATCAATATACACTCTGACCTCTGATCTCTGACCTACGTGATCATCTAAATAATAATCCATCTTCTTCCCAATAACTCGGATTATAATGACTCTTTTATTATGTTTTAACCTGAATCAACATTCCTCCAAGGTCACGGTCGTACCGGAAGAATTCACCGGACTTTAATAATAATAATAATAAAGACTCTTGGTGTCTCTTCCTAAAAATGACACTTTAATCTGTTACAGAAATGTCTTAAATGATTAATGCACTTTCTCTTACAGCATTGTGAATGTTTGATCCAGCTTCAGTATTATTGATACTTTGCTAAAAGGTTAAATCAGTATTACTACTTATTTCTACTTTGCTAAAGATAAATAAGTAGTCTGTTTCCACCTCACACAGGAGGTGACGTCTGCCTTTAGAGCCTGAGTCACGTGTCTTGTTAGAGTCCCCTGATTGGTCCACGTACACTGACAGCTCTCAGCTGACTGCCTCTCAGAGAAGAACTCAGTTCTTCTCTCGCCTCAGAGAAGACAACACTTCCCACGGTCAACTCGCTACACCGTGGGTTATCGATGCCGACTGCCACCGGTAACGGGTCCAGCCCCGTCGCAGTCGAAGAAGCTGCTTACCCCTGAGAGCCGGCACCATCAGCTGCCTCTCTAATCCAACCAGAATGGGTAAGGCAGCCCGCTACCAGCTCACTAGCCATGGGTCTCACTGACGTCGCATCCACGGACACTCTCCGCTTGTCCCAGCGGGTCCACCGACCTGTCAGGCCTCCAGATCGACCGAGGGGGAATCTCCGCTTCCTCGTCGAACTCCACCAGCCGGACGTGATCCAGGAACGAGGTGCAGTAACGATCCATGAGCTGGTAAAGCAGGCTACTTTGATAAAGCTAACCCTACACAACTAGGTCGCTCATCCAAGTAACCTCTCCAACTTATCCCTGATAACTAAACCCTTAAGCGAACTCCTTAGTCTTAATATCACACGAGACTCAAGTTCTAAAACTCAGAAGATCAATTTAATAACATCTACCATTTAGTGAATGCCTATCAACTTGCTACCTCGAGTGCTAATCTGTTTACAAATGTTCGTCAGCTTTTATAATAAATATTGAATATATTTATTCCTGACTCAGCTTCCATTCGTCAAATAACAGGTACATAATTGCTCCCTGCGATTAAACAGGACCTAGAATTACCTGCTTTTATCACAAACAGCTGTTCAAACCCAGGTGTCCGGAGCCCACAGACTCCCGTTTAATTCCTCGGTGGCCGTACGTGAACTAGTAGAAGGTGAGTAATGAACTTAGCGTTTATATACACTATATGTGGCAAAACGACCACTTATTACCACTACAATAAACACGTGATGTTAGAAAACACAAACATTTTCAGATGACTGAATGTTAAACTAAAACCTTGTGTGGTTTTAAAAAAAGAGAACAAGTGACACATTGCATCAGTTTAATCTTTCATTACTCCATTGTGAACTGAAAGGTCAATATTAAGAGAAACAAGTCAAATAAAGAACCACTTTTAAAAAAATACAATGACATAAGGCCAAAACAACAAGTATGTGCTCCATTTAAACATGTTTAAATACACAATCTGAACTGTTGCATACATGTAAAGGAGTAACATCCTGATAAGAACCACAGTTGCACACATTAATAAATTGTTGCATCTTGCTAATTGTTAAACACAGAAGAAGCTGCTCAGTCTTAAAGTTTTCCTCCTGTTTTTGTAACGGAATTCTGCAGCTTGTTCAGTGCAGACATGCCAGCAGCTGAACAGGGTCTTAGTTACCACACACACATTATCACACACACACACACACAGTGTCGGTGTCTGCATCGAAACTATGCAGCCATAATTTCGTTTTGCTCCTGCGTCCCTTAAGGGGACATCGAGGCAAGTTTGAAATTAACAAACTGGCAGTAACAAGCGTGCCCTCGCTCAAGGACGCCAATCTGACAAGGGCACTCCGAAAGCATTCGCAGCCACATTCACAGCTATCGTCAGCCACAGAGGGAGGGAGAGGCTGTGAAAAGAGTGTGTGTGGAGTGATTGTAAGGGACAGTATGGCCCTGAGCTACACACACACACACACACACACGCTTTTATTAAACTCATAAATCACAATGACGACAGACGCCGTCTCGGAGAGGAGACCGTCTGAGCAGGAAGGTTAGTGAAATGAAAGTGCAGTGAAGACGACACACTTCTGTGACGTCCAAAACAAAAATGTTGCTCTTCAGCGAGACGTGAAGAAACCGCGTGCTGAGAAGTCAGCCGTGGCTTTTCACTGTGTTTCTGCTCGGAGTACAGCTTTAAAACTCTGTTAAACTCATGATTTATTTGCGTTAAACTTGATGAAGTTCTTGTCAACACAATATATTACTGTTAAATGCAACACGTTAAAATGTGTAAAATTCACAAAGTACTACAAAAAAAATGTAAACAGATGAGATAAACATCAGAATCTGGTGAGGAATAAAAAAAACATGCAGTTCAGTGACGGCTTGTAGTGAACGCTCCTGTCCTTTAAACTGCATCAACTTCAAAATGTGATCAGTTCTCAAAGTACCTGTAAGTATTACTACCACATACTGCAGCATTACTCAAACACACAAAACAATTACATGCCAGAAAGATTAAATAAACTGGTTGTTTTTTTAAAAACGTCATTAGCATCAGGCTGTAATTCATCATGATCACAGCCATAGACGAGTAGGACAGGTGAAACAGGCAGCACACAAACCGAATATGTGCTAAAATACACATAAAAGTTTTATATCTAAAATAAACACTGCAGGTTACTGTAACATTAGTGCAAAAACAGATGCATTTAGGTCCAATATGTGATTACATCAACATCGAACAAACACATGAATGCGTCCACATTAGGAGTTTGTCTTCTACACGTCTACAGTTGGTGTATAAAACTCTACGTTTCTGTACAAGCAGTGACCACATCTTTTAGTTCACTCTCATAATAAGCAGTGAATGTTGCTTCCCAGCTGCTGGACTGGACAAATTCTGACTTCTACTTCAGGATTTTGCTTTGTAGGTTTACTTAAATAAAATAATTAAATACATTTTTTTCTTTAATTTTAAGCCTTCTGTATCCTACGCATCTGTTTCTATCGTGGCGCGCCCTTTACTGTGTTCACTTTACTGTGAAGCGTGTGTGGAGGTGAAAATAAAGTTGATTTAAACTAAATTCTTACATTTATCGCGACACGATTTGAGCTAAAGTCCAAGAGGACAGGTCCATCGTGTGTCCACACAGTGATCCTCATCGTCACAATCTTTTGGTCACAACGCTTTTCAGTCCAAAACACCACAGTTAAATAAGGCACTGCAACAGCCATCTGACGAGGAAAGAAACCCCTTAAAACCAGTTTTAAAGTGGAATAAAGTGAAGTAGTGTTTGGGTACATTCCCTTATCAGGTAAAAGTGACAGAAAAGTTCAATTAAAACAAACTCTTAGTGTGATCTTGCACAGGCACCGCTACAGGAGGGATCATTAACAGAATCTGTTATTCTTTAGGATCTAGTAGAACAAGCAAAAAGTCACTGTTTGTGTGAATGTGATCTTTTATAAAGCATCATGCTGTTTTTAAATATACATTTTTAAAAGTGTCACAACACCTCTTAAATTGCTGTGTTTGACACCTCTATCAGGTGAAAGAGGCTTTAAAGTGAATTAAAGGATGAGTTGGACTGGAACTAACGGGTCATCTGACAGCTGGAGTGTTTCTGCAGCAACACAAACCTTCATGTGGAAACCAGAGTCTGAGTTCATATTATGCATCAAAGCCCAGCTGCATAGCACCAATCAACCATAGTGTAAACCAACTAACTGAAAGTGTCATTGCATCCCCGACCTACAAAAAATATATATAACTGCTGGCTGCCGGCTAGCCTTTTACTTCAATTTCTTCAACAGTATTCTGGGATTCAAGTAGCTGCCAACATTCTGGCTAAGGTAACGTGTTTAAGGTAAGTTCCTTTCAGCTGCACGACAAATTGTCATGAGCCGTTTTTTGAAAGTTGTCTGATCGTTCTGACAAACGATGAAGAGGTAGTGTTACAAAAATCAAACAGGTGATCATCTGGGTCTTTAGAAGGGCAGGATCAAGTTCAGGATCTTATCATTCTAAATTTAGGTCAGGTGTTTTATCTAAATGTTAATTATTTCAGCTATGCTGATTCTGCTAGTATTTAGGTTGTAAAAAAAAAAACAAGGTGTGTAGTTGTTGCCTTAAGTTAAACATCCGAATCCAACACAATGTTACTGATGTTGTGCTGTGATTTTTCATATCAGGCCTTAATTTGTTGATGTTTGCATCCTATCTGTGACCAAACACAATACACCTCTGTACAACTGATTCAACTAACTGACTTGTTTCCATGGTAACAAGATGCTGACTGAGTTACATCAATCCAGGGAAGTAAAACAACTGTATAAAGTTGTCTGAAAATGAAAAGTGCAAACAGAAACTGCAGAGTGAGATGGAAGAAGCTCCAGTTAAACCCCCAGCTAATATAACTAAATCTGTAGAAATAAAAATAAGTGTTTTTCCTCAAACTGAGATGTCATACTGATAATGTTGAGATCTTGTAACAAAAATCCTGGATTCTTTAGTGCCTTCAGTTGATGTTGTATTCTTCTTTTACTCCTATAATCAGCCTTCATCACCTGCATGCGCCTAAACGATGTCTCGCCAAGATAAATACACGGACTGGGATCAGGAAGCGTCGCTCTCACAGACTGCTGTCCTGACTTGAGAGCTCGGGTGCTAGCTTCCTGTTTCGTGGCGAGGTGGAAGCACCCACTTTGGTTGGGGAGGGTGAAGCATTTGAAGAGGAATCACTGCCCCCACCTTCAGATCCAGATGGCAGGGAGGAGAGATGTGGGACTTGAGGAGCCCGCTTCCTCCCCAGAAAGCTTCCTTCTAAAACTCCCCTCTTCCTCGCACCTCCATCGGCCTTCGCCCCCTCTCCCCCTGATGCTACACCGTCTGATTCTTCTGAGTGAGGATGCACCTTTCGCCTGACGTCTCCTCCTGGAACTGGGCTGCCTGGAGGTTGCAGAGACGATTCCTGACTCAGTTCTGCTTTCGTCACTGAGATGCTTCCAGCGACGTTAGAGCGGGAAGCCCAGAGCTCCATGACGGAGCTTCTCCTCTCACCGTCCTCGGATCCAAAGTCACACAGTGAGCGGCGAGCATCGGGAGTCTGATGGTTGGATGTTTGGCCTGTGCTGTCCAGAGCTCCCCGGCTCAGGCTGAAGTTCTGGAAGTCTCTATAGAAACATACCAGTGTTAGTTACAGGGCAAAGATAACTCAGCATCCTGTCAGCTCAGGGATGTAGAAAGATTCAATTATAAAACCAGATGGTGGGTTTTAAATATGAAGATCACCAACACTCTTTCCTCCCAGCCCACAGCTGACTAAAGACACTGGCAAGCAGTTGTGTCATATAATGCACAGTACAGTGCATTATACAGGGTAGGTACAGGGTGAATATAACAGTAAGTACCCCATACTTAACCTGTGAGTACTTATGTGAATGCATGGCTGTATTGTGTATCGCTGTCTACCATTTTTATTTGACTTCTGAAGAAACTAGAATAAATGTTGCCTCACCTGTAGCTGTTGAAGGACTCTGTTCTACGAGCGCGGGCCAGCAGGGGGCTCTCTCTGTAGGGCCGCACGGCTCCGTAGGTGGGCTGGTTTTCAGGAATGGGCTCCTGGGCCTGTAGCTGCAGACTGATAGAGGCGGGTAAGACGTGTCATGGTCAACGTTTTATGACAGGTTGGATCAGCTGGTGTCTTTAGTGGGAGTGTGTTTCTAACCTCGAGCAGGACTCTCTGAGGCGTGTGTGGTGCAGCACAGAGGGGGCGGGGCTAATGTTTGGTGTTGCACAGCGTGACGCGCTCAGGTCACACTGGTCCAGCAGCTGTAGGAGCTCCTCCTCTGTTGGTCCACCTACATCTATCAAGCAGAAAAGCAGCTTTAAATACGAATTATGTTTATTCTGATTTACATATATTAAGAAAGTCGTTCAGTCCTCCTAGCTTCTCCTTCCACTTGTCTTTCCTCACCTTCTTTCTTCCTCTCTTCTCCTTTGTTCGCTGTGTCCATCGCAGTGGTGAGGTCCCACATTTGTATGCTGCCGTTGCCGTGACCGGTGAACAAATAACGCCGTGGTCGGGACCCCATTCGACTGGAACCCTCGCACTCCCGAACCATGAAGCAAGAGATGGTGGTTCCATCCACTGACTGCACCTCACAGATTCTGAAACGGAAAAATAAAGTTAAAATGTTGCATGTAAATAGAGCCGCATCAATCACGGTGAGCGGGGAGGGTTTCACTGTACCTTTTTCCAGTTGAAGAGAGCCTCACAAACAGCTTATTGGTGATGGGGATGACCTTCTGGATGAAAACCTGTTGATCATCTCTTTCTCCAAACGGGCCTGGTGGCAGAAACCAACAACCTTTTTAGAGTTTTAAGGAAATAAACAAAACCTTCCACCTCTGTCCTCTCTTTGTAATGTGTTTCAGTATCAAACCCGAGTAAGCATCATTCATTCAGACCAATCTGTTCCTTTTACCTATATCGTTTCCAGAGCAGTAGCTCCCGTGGCTCTCCGTCTCCTCCAGGGACAGTATCTTAAAGGAAGCCAGAGGGGTGGAGCCTGGCTGCGTGGAGATCATCCCTCTGAACCGGGTCACCGTCCACGTCCGAACATGGTTGTTGTCTGCACACACTGACACACAAAACCAAACCATAAAGTTGGGATTTCCAACATAAAATATTCACAAACAGAAGGTGATCATTAGTGTTGATTCCTCACCTGACACCAGATGTTTCTCAGACAACATAATCTTAGTCACTGGGCTCCTGTGGACAGTGAACGTCTGAAAGAGCTGAGGACCCGATCCCACTGTCTCAGGGTGTTGCACGATCACTCTGACTGCACCACTGCTGGTTCCGTAGGCTATCTCTATCCAGTTCCCACTCACACCTGAGGGCAGACAGGATTATAATCACATTAGTTCAGTATCAGATTCACTAGAGTATTTATAAAAGGACTGAGCCACACTGAAGAGGAGGCCAGAACCAGAGAGGTGGTGATGGGACAGGAGAGGAGAACAGATAAACAAAAGCACCAGGTCAGGTCTACCGTCCACAACATTTTTTATTTTTACTCATCAGTAAACTTACTGGTTTTAGGCGTGAGGTAAACAGACAGCGCGGTGATGGCATCGTTTGAGGGATCGTGATAAAGCTCGGTCACTAAAAGGTCATTATCCTTCATCCTCAGAGGGAACTTTTGCATGTCTGAAAAAAAAACAAATTTAAAGTGTTTCAGGACATCAGCTCCACAGTTCAATCCCATAATCCATCTGAAACATTTACATAAAAATCTAGTAGAACAAAAACTCCTGGTGTGTACCTATGTAATAGATGGATCCGTTGTTGCAGCCCAGCAGCAGAAAGGACCCTGCTGTGTCACAGCTAGTGATGGGAACCACATCCTGAACCTAACGACCAATCAAAATGACAGTTTGACTTTAGTGTTTCTCGGGAATTAAACAGATTATCACGTGTTGTCTTGTTGAAACTCGCTTGCTTATTTGCATTTTACAACGTTGTAAAACAAGTAGAATCACAAACACTTCCTACCTGCCAGTGCTGCGTGACGGCGTTCCACACGCCAACCTTTCCTGTGTGACTCGTAGCCACCAGCTGGCTCCCAATGAAGAAGAGGTCGTCAACAGGTACGCCGAGACTGAAAACACCTGATCAGAGAGAGACAGGAGCTGGTGAACTGAGGAAGGTGAAGGAGCTCAGAGGAGACAAATTAGAAACTGTTGGAATGAAGGGAATAATTAAAATAAGAAGAGTGTTCAATTTCAAGAGTTTCTGTCTTTTCCTACCTATTTCATTACCGCTGCCTCCATCCTGGATGCTCCAGAGGATGATTCTGTTTTCAGAAGCAGCAGCCACCATCTTGTCTTTGTCGCCGTGCGGTCCACCCACCACCTTGGCGTTAAGTGCAACACGTTCAATAGTCCAGTCAAGGTAGGGTGAGGAGAACACCTGCTGCCACCCAGATGACTCCTTTATCCTGGAGTGGAAAAAACATTTTAAAAAATTTACCAGCTCCTACATTTCTCCTAGAAAATTCTAAGCTTGACTTCAGTTTGTCCAGCTTAATAGCTAGTTCATTTTTGTCCAAAAAAGGTTTTAAATAACGGCAACTGGACTTATTTGGTTCTTTGAAGACGGACTGGACTGGACAAATAAGTCCAGACCGTTATTTAAAACCTTTTTTGGATTATCATGACCTGGACGACTGAGAACCTTCACCAGCATAGTTCATTTTTGCTTAACATACAACATTTAATCTGAAATATGAGATACAAAAACCAACCCCATAATGAATAATTAAATCTCTCCCACTTCTGAATTAAAGCTGCATGAGTACGCTCACCTGTAGCAGATGACGAAGTGTACATACGCTGATACAATCCAGTTGTGATGACCTGCTATAATCAGCACTTTCCTGGGGTCAATTATCGGACCTACACCCACACACACAAATCATCATTCTCTGCCTTGATGAAATAAATTTTAAAATTCTGAATAATAAAGTCAAATGTGTTGGAGTTCAGGTCACATTAGCAGCACCACAGTTGCACAAACATATACAGATATTTTCTTAAAGATGCACGTTTTGTATTAAAATGCACAAACAGATTGAATATGTCAGATAGTTTAGGGAAACGTAGATATTCTGGTTTTGGTACCTAGTTTCTGGGTGTCATCTGTGCCAGCTGGATCAGACAAGGAAGGATGAGGAAAGGGACCGGCATGGGCGAAACCCTCTGCTCCACTCGGACCAGGTCGCTCATCGGAGGCTGCTAAAGCTGGGCTCGTCTTGCGGGGAGGAATGGCTGCCAAGAGAAGATTTCCTGAAACTAATTTTTGCTCTTTTACTGCTGAAGGAGGAGGTTGAGTTAATTTAGCTTCATGTCTTTACCTGGGGGGGGCAGGTAACCATGGAAGAGGACGCTGCCACACGATGAGCGGTCCAGTTCCTCACACAGCAGCAGGCGTCGTACTGCGCACATTTACAAACATTCAAAACTCATCACCTGAGGTAAATTAGTTCAAATAAGATCAACTTGTTTATTATGACTTTACTATAATAGTACCTGCATATTTGATGTTTTTGGTTATCATTTACTGAGTTTGATCAGATTATGGTCTGAGTTGAAGTGATTCATTATCTTTCTGATTTTTTTGCACTGATTTACTTATTTGTGCATAATGACATTTTTTAAAGTGGTCATTTTTTATAAAACATGCAGAAAATACAGGGAAGTTATTAAAACAAACAGGAAGTAAAGCAACTTCTACATGGAACTATCACTGTTAATGGTTTTATCTTTATTAGGTCATATCTGACACTCAAACACCATTTAACACTGGAAAATACGTTTTAGCGTTATGATAGGGACTCGGCTTGTGGTTTAAATACAACCAAAACTCAGCTTTTCTGCTGATGCTGTAGACATTATGTTACTGTTGAAAAACCATGTAGGAACATTTTGCCTCCAGAACATGCTTAATATTGGAAAAAAGCTCAATAAGGTTTCTTTCTGTGTCACCATTATGTGCAAAAACCTCGACTCATCCAACTCACCTAAAGGAGTAATCCCATAGAACTCTGCTTCATGTCGCAGGACGCTGATGTTAACGCCCCTACAGAGAAAAATAAGAGCAAAGCAAATGTATTTTGTAAAATTCTGTTCATTAATTAAACCCAACTCTCACCTAAAATAGTCAAAGGTGTTGACTTCTTACCGCAAGTCCAGTTCTTTAGTTCGCAGGAAATTGAGAATTGGTGCAAAGGCTGTTGGATCTCTGTCAATAAATATCTGAAAGTGCGAGATTCAGTACATTATTAAGTACGTAGTAAGTTTTCTTAATAGTATTCTCTGACATATACATTGGAAGCTTGTTGAAGCCAAGTATCAAAGGTTACTCACAGCTCCAGTTTCATCCCGAAGAGTGGATATCCTTCCACTCAGTAAACTGCAAAAGAACACACACAGTTCTCCAGTTAACCCAAACAGTTCTCTGTTTCCACATATCACTACCTGCATATGTCCCTACACCATGAAAACTCCGCTAACGCACTGGCACTGAAGTCTAAACTGATGAAGAAAAACTGTGTTTTGATATAATGACCGTCAGGCTTATTCAAGCCTGAATATAAAACGCTGACTGAAAACTGGAGACAGCTGGTAGTAGAGACTGGCACACATGCAGGCAGCGTGCCAGACGTTTACACCAACGATCAGCTGCTGTCAGACTGAGCTCAGTCCTGTTGGAGTTGATAACAAACAGGATCAGCTGTCTCACAGTAACTATGGGTTCCCCCTGTAAGGGTAGATTAACACACAGCGATACAGTGGGAAGAGCACATCCACTATCATTTGAGATACACAGCTGTAGGAAGGAGCCATACATCACTGTGTGCTTTTAAAGCCTGAAATGCAGATAACATTTCACTAACCTTGAAAAGAAAGAGTCTGGGATCCACATTAGTGTCTGTCTGGAGGTGCTGAACCTGCAGCATAAAGTCACAACAGCATAATTATAAATGACATCAACAAAATGCAGAACCACAGCTTGAAACTTGATGATTTGAAGATCAGTAAGTTCAGATGTCACTGGCTGGTGTAATTAATGCATTTTATTTTGAAAAACTGGTACATTGTGTACAATCTGGAATATTTATGTGTAACAAAGTTGTAGAAATAAAGACTTCACTATGACTGCTACATCATCTAGAAATTAATATGCACGTAAGTAGCCACATTTCTTTTTATATTTTTTTTAGAAAAAGAAGATCCAGTGGAACAAGCTTACCTTGTTCCACCGACATTTAGCTGGATGATCTCTCCCATCCCGGGTGACGTAGTGTTACAATTCGTTGCCATGATTACGGAACACTGTTCTTTACAACAAAGATATAATTCTGTTATAACCTTTCAGCCACAAAGGCTAGCCTGTTAGCGCTCCTCTCTCGGCTCAGCTGATGCCCCCCGACTCCCCAGCCTCACAGCCTCTCCCTCGTCCCACCTTCCATAAAATACCCGCTACACACGACCGATGTCGACTGCGCCAGCCGCACTGGAAAGCCCCGTCACCGCGGGCGAAGAGGCAGCGGTCATTTTTATCGAGACAAGAAGGCACGTGAGCTCTCTCTTCTTTTCTGCCGAGCTTGTTTGCATCGCTGCCCTGCGAGAACTCGTTGGATACCCGCTTGCGCAAAATTTTAGCAACGTGAAACAGCTGTCAGAGCTTTCGACAACAGAGCCAAGATAGTTCACCGCTCACAACTCACGTTTTCGCTCTGAACGCTTCTCGTTCGTGACGATGTGGAATAGTACGTGCGAGTTTATCTGATAAAACCGTAACATAAAGTTAAAAAACACAATTTATACATGTATTCAACCCTTTCAAAACCCCTACGTCCGAACTCTCGTTTCGATAGACTTGAACTATCTTGAACTTAACCGACCGAAATGTTGCACTGCCAGATCACAAAAAAGACCTCCGGTAGTTTGTGGTTTTATGTCAAGCATAAAGCGACACAACATGGCATATCGTTTCAATGGACCCGTGTTCGAGTGAAGGCTGGCACAGAAGGGTCACTTCTTTGTTGAGGTTTGGTAGCTTGGTACGTGATGTACTCTTAGCGGTACTGCGTTTTCTGTGCGCAAGCAGCGCTGTTCGAAAGCCTGTTGTGCCGAGAAAAGTATCCATAACGTTTAAAGACTCTCGTCTTTTCGGAAGCGCTTTTTCAGGCACTCGTAGAAGTGCCAACCACATTTGGTTTTTATTATCCTGAAAATAAGAATAAAAATCATCATAAAATATTTTATTATGATAGTATTTAAATTTACTTTTATGACAATCCTGCAATAAAATACATGGCCTACATTTATATTTTTAATTTGCCCCCCTCCTCCCCCATTTTTAAAACAAGTTGTAAAACACGATTAATGTTGTTACTTTAAACTTTATTTGTTTTATGTTTAAACAATAATAATAAAAATAATTTGCTTTTTAATGAAAGGGGCCATTTTCACGGAAGGTGAACTTTTTCGGCATAACACCGTCCCACCCCGCCCACTTGTGATGAGAGAAAGGGACTTGAGATGCTACATTTTTTATGACGAACTAGCTTTTTTGTTCAGACTCATTATCTACTGCTTTTCACAACATGTAACCTGAAACTAGTCACAGTCTAAGTCCTGCTGTGTCCATTGGTAAGATTTTTAATTTTACTTTAAAATTTTCTGTGATAGCAGTTTGTTTATTTACCTCACAGTAGCTTGTTAGCTGGGGAAAAGTTAGCAAAGTAGGGAGTGTTTGAACTTTAAGCTAATGGTAACGCTGAGCATTATCCGTAACAAACCCCAACATTTGGACTAGCTGGTTCATCTTTAGGAGGTTTATCACTGTTTTTGTGATGTTTTCGTGAGTCAGAGTTATTAATTAAGCACAAGGCACGACTTTGACTCTGGGTAACTTTGGTAAAAGGGCTGTAAAGGTGGTACTTGCAACGTTATTACTGAACATTTCTTCAATATATGTTAACAGCCCTCCTTCCCAGAGCGTTTCGTTGCCGTGTATTGGAAAATGGATGTGTGACCAGCTCAAACACCGAGATCAGAGCCGGGGATAGAGGCGTCCCACCAGCAACCTACCGAATCAAAGCTGGTAAGCTCGCAGGGTTGGATGTGATGTCGGAGGCGGACGTGAAAACCATTCCAGGTGCGGAGGAGAAGCCTGAGTTTACTGCAGGGAACGTGTCCAGCAGTGCAGCTCAGGCACCTTCTTCTCTGGGTTCCCCAAAGCCTGTTCCCACCTCAGCTACAGAGGATGAGGATGAGAGTGAAGATGAATCGGACATCCTGGAGGAGAGTCCCTGTGGCCGCTGGCAGAAACGTAGAGAGGAGGTGATTGTTTTGTCCCCCTGCATCACACACACTTTAAAAAGTGGTATAAAGCTTTAGGTAAAATAAGTTATAAAGGTCCATATTGCTCATAATTAGTAGTAGTGTAAAAGTTACTACGGTATTTTGTAAGAGACATTTGACCCTAGTCAAAGTCTTGAGGCTAAGCTGTAATAATTAATGTAAAGTGTAAAGTCATTTTTTTCTGGTAAAACCTGTTTTACAAGTAACACAACATAAACAACATAAATATTCTGAGGACTTGTACGAGAGAGAGTGAAACATATCACCTGACGTCGTGTTTATTTTTAAAGTTGTTCACTTTCCTAAAAACTAAATCCACCTTTTAATAAACAATGTCATAACACTGATGGTTGAAAAAAAATCTAAATGTGAGTTTAATTTGATAAATTGATTTTAATTCAGTCAAAAATCATAAAGACAGCTTAGGGTTTTGTTTTACACATTGCTGCTGCAAATAGTATCGAGTTTTCTGATAAAAGTCTTCAAGTGTGACACATAGAAAGTATATTTGTGATGCTTCTATAGGTTTGGAGTTCTGTTTGATTGTCTCTACTGAAACAAGTAGACCTTGGTAACCCACCTTGATGTTCCTCTTTAATGTAGGTGAATCAGCGTAATGTTCCTGGGATAGATGCTGCATATTTAGCCATGGACACAGAGGAAGGAGTGGAGGTAGTTTGGAATGAAGTGATGATTTCAGAGAGGAAGAACTTTAAACCGCTGGAGGTGAGGTCCATTTTATATTTGCTTTACAATATGGTATAAATAATTAATTTTGTTATCAAAAGGAAGGAGCCTGCTGGCCTGTACATATAAAATATGTTGTTGTTTTTTAAGAAGGACCCCTGTTAGAGAGTTTTATTGATGTCCTACAATGTCTCTCATTGAACTTCCACCTTTGCTGTAACTCAGTTTTTTCTCAGTGGCCCCACGCTGTAGATGTGATGGTTTTGAGTTCTGATGAACTTCAAATTCTGACTTTTGAAGTTAAAAGGAAAGTTTGTTTTTGCTAGTGTATATTAGCTCTTAGCAACAAGTTCATGCACCAGGAGAAATGTCAGAATTTTAATTGCTACTCGGCTATAAAGCAAAAAAAAAAAAGAAAGAAAAAGAAATCGATTTTTTGATCGTCAGCTTGGCCAGCCACTGATTAAGCCCATTGGACTGAATGTTGGCATTTTTGATGCATCTCTATTTTATAGTTTGAGCTCTAGATTTAAGCATTTTTTCTAAACTGTGCTCTACCCTTTTTTTTGGCTAATTTTAGGAAAAAGTCAAGTCTGTATTTGATAACCTCATCCATTTGGAACACGCCAATATTGTCAAGTTTCACAAGTATTGGGCTGACACAAAGGACAGCAGGGCGAGGGTGGGTCTCAAACCTAAGACGTTCAGTCTTCCTTCATCTGAATAATTCGTATTACAGATTAAAGTTTACATTTGCATCATGTCTCTTCATGTATTTTTCCCTCTCAGGTGATTTTTATTACTGAATATATGTCATCTGGCAGCCTGAAGCAGTTTCTCAAGAAAACAAAGAAGAATCACAAAACCATGAATGAAAAGGTACTGTGGAGGAATTATATCGTGTAAGGATTTATGGGAAGGTGTGAAACACTGGTTTATTTTAGAAACCAGTCTGAAGTGTTCTGATAAGGCGTTTGGTCCTGCAGGCATGGAAGAGATGGTGCACACAGATCCTCTCTGCTCTCAGGTCAGTTTTTCAGACGTTCTGTTAAAGTTTTTGTTGCTTTTTGAAGTAAAACACGACCTCGTCTGTAACGATGCTGATTCTCAGTGAGTCCTTGGTAAGAATATGTGAAACCTGTTGTTTTTACCTTCATGTTGTGCAGTTATCTCCACTCATGTGACCCACCTATCATTCATGGGAACCTAACCTGTGACACCGTCTTCATTCAGCACAACGGCCTCATTAAGATCGGATCAGGTATAACGTTACACTGGTTTAATAGTTTATGGAGTTAAATTAATCTAAATTATTAATGAAAGGTCTAATTTTTCCTGTTCACTTTCGTTTATTTGGACTTTAAATCCCATTTTTACATTTAGACTTTTTGTGTCTTAACTATAATCATAGACATGTTTTCTTATTGTTCAAAGCAATTTTGCACATTTTAAAAGCTACAGAAATAAGCTACTCAGCTACCAGTCATTTGTGTACTTCAAGTGTTCCCTACACTTTATTCTTGCCAATAACATTTTTCCCTCATCCACAGTTGCTCCAGATACCATTAACAACCATGTAAAGACTTTCCAAGAAGAGCAGAAAAACCTGCACTTCTTTGCCCCTGAATATGCAGGTGGGCGTCACTAGAATGAGATGTGGCTGTTGTTGTTTTTTTTTCTTCAAGGTTGGAACTTTCAAAATCTGGTTCAGATGCAGAGAGTATGGGAAATCTGTTAAATCCAACACAAATATGAGAAGAAAGTCTAAAAAATAGTTTCATGCTGATGTAACAGTAAAAATAGGGGAAATAGTTTTTTATTATGACATCGTTTTTTTATTATCTTGATTACACACTTAATGTTGGCAGTCTAAATCCTGAGACAAACCAAGGATCTGGTCAAAAATAAAATAAAATATGTTTTTAAATTTGTTACTACAGCTTTGAGATTGCTGTAGTTGTAATTTTTTTTATCTATAGCTCCCACTCAGGACTTGGCCGTGAAGTGATATCTGTAACATCTTCCTACCTTTTTTCATTTCTTGTTTCTGTCATCGTAGCTGATAACGATGTTACCACGGCTGTAGACATCTACTCATTTGGCATGTGTGCCTTAGAGGTGAGATGCGACCAAAAGTGAAAGATTTAGTTGCCTGGATCATTATTTTCTAAAGCAGTTCTTTATCGCGTTTTGATGTGTTACAGATGGCGCTTTTGGAAATTCAGGGAAATGGAGACTCTTCTTATGTTTCTCAGGAAGCCGTTGATAATGCCATACAGTTACTGGAAGACCCGCTGCAGAGGGTGAGATCCAGAGCTATCATTATTATTATATCTGGGATTATAGCAGATTAAGCACTGCGTCTATCAATAATTCTGTCTATTTGACATCTGTAACCTAGATGTTTACTTTTTAAAGGAGTTAATCCAGAAGTGCCTTGAATGTGACCCCAGTGTGAGGCCCACGGCCCGCGAGCTGCTGTTTAACCAGGCTCTATTTGAAGTACCGCTCCTGAAACTGCTGGCTGCACACTGTATTGTCAGCCATCACCGTGAGTCCCAAACACACAAAACAGCAGTGTTTTTCATTTGACATGAAAAAAAATTTAAAAACTTGTTTCTGAAGGTGGACTCTATAATTTGACTCAGTCTTAATTATTTTCTCTCTACCTGATGTTTGTGTATTTTTATAGAATTAGAGATAAAACTCCCAAACGTGCTTGTAAATGTAGATTTGAGTCAGTATTGTGAGCTCCTGTGGTCAAGTGACAATATAATAGACACTTCAGTATAATTGTTATTTTTCCAAGTACTAGAAAATGCAAGTCAGCGAACTCATAGCTATATATGTCCTAACTAAACTTTAATTTTCTTCCAGTAAAAAATAATCAATGAGTTTAAAACAAATACAAAATGTAAGGCTATTTATCTATTGTGTTTTTAACTCATCACCATTTTTGTTGTCTAGATATGATTCCAGAAAACGCTCTTGAGGAGCTCACCAAGAAGCTGGATCCCAATCTGGTCATTGCTGAAACTAAAGAAGACGTTCAGCTCAAGTAAGAATCAGAAGCTGTTTTTCAAATGGGAGTTTTAATCCGTGACACACAGCAGAGATAAAACACATTAAGATAGAATTATAATCCCAAAAGTGTATAGAATAAATAATCTAGCTGACTTGTTTTTTCAGCGATAAAATGTTTTTAACCCTCGTGCTGTTTTAGGGGTCAAACTGACCCCAAAAAACTAGAAAACTCCATAGACCCCAAAATAAGTACAGGGTTAATACAACTAAATGGCAGGGTTAGACCAGTTTGATTAGTTTGTTTTATATTTTTCTATCATTTGTTGGTTCTTTAGAAAATATCAGTTTATGCTCAGTTTTAATACGGTACCTCAAACAAAAGCTTCAGGTGATGATTCTGCTTTTCTGTAGGCTGTCACAGTTTCCTGCTCTGGAACTGGACAAGTTCCTGGAGGATGTTCGGTAAGAAGCAAATAAATGTGAAGGAAAACTCGATGTTCAGTTGTTTTACTGCACAAACACCCCAAAATACATTATCTGGCCACATGGAGGCAGTAGTGAGCCATCGTACAGTCTTGATGCCTCCTGTTAATCTTGAATTGTAATGTGACATCATAACATATTTTGTATAAATTTTAATCATTATGAATTAGTTGTTGTTTGTGACTGTCTACTATCATTGATTGGTTTTGTAGACTTCATTATTAATAACGTTTTTGACCTCTTTTTATTTTCTTTTTTAATCATGTTCTTTTTGCGTCTCTCTCTTGCTGCTGCTGCTGCTCTTCTTGGATCAGGAATGGTATTTATCCAATGACAGCTTTTGGGGTACCCAGTCCACAACAGGCTCAACAGCAGACTGTTATATCTCCAGTTGTCATTCCTCTAGTCAAATCCCCGACACCTGAACCTGCAGAACTGGAGACACGAAGGGTGTGTACATGAATGTACACGCAGCACATGCTGCATTTTGAAATAGTTTTTTAGAGTTCCGATCATCCCGTTCCCACAGTTTTCTACCTTTACTGTCATTTATACCACAGGAAAAGTGTAAATTGTTATTCCTAAGTCATACAAATTATACATAAACATTTTTTAATCAGTTTTCTCTTGCAGGTTGTTCAAATGCAGTGTAATTTAGAACCAGTTGAGGAAGGAGCAAAGTATCATGTAAGTTTATTGTAACATCATTTGTTGTTGAGATCATTTTTAATGTAATATTTAAAATCAGCAGCCTGATAATAGTCAACGAAATATGGATCAACAAACCAAAGTTTAAAAAATGAATAATGTTCTCTGTTGTCTGTTTCCTTCCCTTTAGCTAACGTTACTGCTAAAACTGGAAGATAAACTGAACAGACATCTCAGCTGTGACTTGTCACCTCGTAAGATCACATCGGTATCACACTCTAAAACACGTAGTGAACTCGGTTCTTTCACACACTTTTAATTTAAATTAAATTTTCATATCAAACAAACAGATTTGGAACTGATGGGCAAAGCACACTGTATTCAAAAGAGTTGTCTATTTTAGGCAGAAAGACTGTCAAATATGTTTAAACTGGCAATAAGTTAAGTCACTTTAACCGATGCAGTGGGCAGCTTCTTATTCCATAAATAACCATGTCTGAAGATATAACTTTCATGGTAAAAATGCTACTTTTAATAAGAATTAAATTATTTCAAACTAAAATAAAAACCTGGAGAGTGTAAACTTAGGTTAGAAACTATTTCATAAATTATTAAAACTTAAAGAAATTGATCAAAAATAAAACCTTTGAGGTAGAAATGTGGTCTGACATAAGAAGATAAGAGCAGCAAAACAAAAAGAAACTCACCCAGTTTGCCTAATGTACTTTAATGTAAATTGCATGCATCATTTGTACATCTTTTTTATTTTAAATTCAAAATGACACCTCCAGAAATCAGCGTTTGCTTATTTTCTTATAAGGAAAATCATTTGTGTGACTGCAGCTGGTTAAGTCGGTGTGATCATGTATACGTGCACATGGGTATGGTGAGCATGTATGATGTTGCAGACATGTTGGGAATGTCAGGGCAGCTGTCACCTCCTCTGCCCATCTCTTCTCAGGCTTTCATATCCTTGTCCCCCCTCACTCATGCACACACACAGACACTCTGTCTCACACACGCCTAACATCCATTCACTGAACATTATCTCTGCTGCTCCTTCTCTCTCTCACTGCTTCTCACTTCATCTGTCTACTTCTCCACTTCTTTCACTAACTAATTCCACTGACATGCATACTGTGATATCACATTATACACACATAACACACTTATTGGTCTTACAAACACACCCTGGTAGTTTTCTCGGAAGTCTTCCTTACGATTAAAGTTCAAAGTCACACAGACTGGGTGAGCCAATCACATGTAACCCCTTTGATCGTGGTCATGGTTTCCTCTCACTACTGTTCATTTACAGTTCAAGATTCATTTTAATTAGCGCTTCAATGAATAATGTCCAAGCTATTTATTGTTTTCTATTTTAATGGATTGTTTTTATTTTGTCCTTATCAAGCAGAAACGCAAAAACAGCAGGATAGCGTTTTAATTTAGAGATGGCTGTGACAGTTTGATGTTTTTTTGTTTGAAAGTTGCTGGATGTTGTGTGTGTGTGTGTGTGTGTGTGTGTGTGTGTGTGTGTGTGTGTGTGTGTGTGTGTGTGTGTGTGTGTGTATATGCTTTTCTCTGTTGCCTCAGTTACATTTCTGTTAGAAAAAGTTAGAAATTGACAGCCTGTTTAGCCTGTTTTTTAAAAACTGATGGACCCTGACAACTGCTCTGCTTACTCAGCACAGGAAAGTGATGTCTCACTTTGGGGCATGGACAAAAATAAAAGTGTTAGGGAGTGCTGGCACTATACCAGGAAACAGAATAAGGTAGTATAAGAGTAACAAGAGCTGTTTTCAAAAGCTTAATTTAATCAAATTCCATTAAAGGTTTTTATATTTTTATACGTATATTAAGCAGCCTTGCATACACTATTTTTACAATTTAGAGCTGTTGGCAGCAAGGTTTTTATATATGATCCTACTGAGATTGCTCTGTTTGAAACTTTGACTAATACTTGACTGGTCTGTTGTTTTTATTACTAACTAGATAAAGATAACATGAAAACCATCAACCAACAAGAAGAGATCATTGTAGATTTTCTTTAAAATAAACAGTTAATAAATCAGCAACACTTTACTGCCACCTGTCAAACTAGAACATGAAACTTTAGCATGATTGCATCAATGCCGGGATAGATAGTTTAAAAAGGTATAAAGCTAACTCTCTGGAAGGTTATGATTGGTTTTCACACATGAAGCCATGAATACCATCTTCTAATGCAGACATTGAGCGCTTAACGTGTGCAGGCAGAGGTCCTACATACGTCAAGAAGAGCTGTCTGTGATAGAAAAGGAAGCAGGGACAAATTAAATCTTCTGAAATATGCGTTTAGGACTTCTTTGTTTCAATGAATCTATGTTAAAATGTTCTTATGTCTAAATTGCTGTCTCTGTCTGTTTTAGATGAGCGTGTTCAAGATTTGGCTGAAGATTTGGTCCAACTGGGTTTGATCTGCGAGGTGTGTGTTTGTGTGTGTGCGTTACCTCTTGTTGACTGTTGTCTCAAATTTGCCTCAAACCACTTCTGGCCTTATGGCAGCCCAGTGGAGTATTAGGAATAGTAAATTCATCAAAAACATACAACCTAGACAACCCCTCTGGTGGAGGATCTACAGTTGGAAAGTTCCATTTCTATTTTTGTTGTTATATAATTACATAAAAACCGATGTTTTTTTTTTTTTTTTTACAGTTATGTTAATATTAGCCATTAAACTGTTCAATTTTTATGAACTAGATTTTTTATTTGTTTTTTAAAAGGTTTAATAAATGAGACAAACAATAAGACTACTGACTAGTGAAGTGAGAAACATTCATTAGCTCGTTGCCATGGTACCTGGCAGTGATGTTGGTTTTATTTGGCAGCAAGTAAAGGTCTGTTCTTGATGTGTTATTAAGAAAAGAACAGGAAAGTTTAAGGATTCGTGTGACTGACCATTTGTGATGGCGGTTAGCTGGGTTATAGGATCCTCCCTAGTCCAGGTCTTGTGGGATGTTCCTGGTATGCAGTGGTCAGGACATATCAGGAGTTACTCAAAAAAGAAAAACCAAGGTTCACTGATGCAGTCAGTCAAATAGAAGAGCTCAGATTGCTTGAAATGCATGTTGGTATCAGAATCCTGACACTGAATAGTTCCAAACTGTTGTGTTCTGAATTGTTGACGACGTGTTTCCTCTCCACAGATGGATCAACTCAAAATAACTTCATTGCTCGAAGAAACATTCGGCCAAACTCTTCACTAACAAACCTCCTCGAATCCGATCTTAATCTTGTTGATTGATCTGTTTGGGTACACAACATAATGATTGTAACATTTAGCCCCCCAGTATGTATTTCCTCTAAAGCTCTGGGTGGATATTTGACCAAAGGAGCAACATGTCCCTTTTTTTTTGAGGGAATTATATAACAGTAAAGCACACAAACATGCAAAAACAACACCAAACAAACAAAGCCAGATAAATCCAAAGAAACCACCTACTGTATTTTTATTTTATCTTAACAAATGTCAAAGCATGTATTCATTTAAATGTGTGGAAATGAGTTGACTGTTATACGAGTTTAAGTTTCAAAGCTTGGTGAATTTTATTATTGCTACACGAGACACTAGAGGTATTGACTGGAATACAGTGAGACCAAGTTTGTCCTCAAATGTTTGTTGTTTACATTAGAAATCTCATCTATTCATGTTTTCAAAATCCTGATTTTCTCCTTCACTGGTTTGTTACTTCTACAGTCTGCATCTGTTGACTAGCAGCAGAGCTGTAGCTTTGCCAGTGACTGAGGGATCTAAACAATAGCCCATAGATTCTTTATTCCTCATCATTTCACATTGTTCTCCCTCTGGTTTAGTCTTTTATTTATATTTTTATATGACCCAACATTCCCAGCTCTCTGATTTGGTTTGTGCTTTGATCAACTGCCCTTAAATATGTGGAATAATTCAACTAGAGTGTGCAATAATCTCAGTTGACTTAATGATTAAGAAGCCTTTGTTATAGAAGAAAATGTCCCTCCCTGTTTTGGGGAGACATGCTCACTTTGAGGTACTGTGAACTCCATGTCATTATTACTTATATATTTATATTTCTTTTTGTGTGCTTTCCATCCCTCTTTTATATAGTTTTTATATATTTTCCTGTTTAAGAATTGCTGCTTTTTTTGAGTTTACACATTGTTTTGCCTTTTGAATTCATGTGACTTGTGTATCGAGCTCTGCCATGATAGTAAACTCCTCACGAACCTCTTCCTATAGGTATGCTCTAAGAAATGTTACAGATTTTAGTCCCAAGTGTTTTTCTTTGCTATGGTTTCACATGAAAACCACATTAAGAGTCTGAGCCAACACATACTTTCATATTTGTTTCTTTTTTCCCCCTCATCCGCTAACCTTAAGGTACACCTGATAGTTAATGGTAGACATTATCATTCAAAATGCAAAAAAATAAAAAAGTGATTTTTATTTTGTATCCTTCAGGTTTGACCTAAATTGAGATCAGGGAGTTTATTGTGACTTTTTTCTCACATTTTGCATCAGAACTCTGTGGACCTTTGGTATTAGTTACTGAAGGCTCATTCAATTCTGGATTACATTCATTATAAATTTGAATGCATATCAACAGTTAACTTAATGTTACATTTCTTCTCTATGAGATTTTATCAAAATTAGACCTTTTGTAATTGTTTTAACTCTTTGAGCTTTCAGGTTATATTTAACTCGGATGCTGCCTGTTGAGTATTATGTTTTACATCTCGCACATTTATCCTATACTTATCAAATTATTGCTGTTGGGTATCTTGGAAGTCCTGTTTTAAGTTATTCGGGTTACTGGTTTATTCCTTGTGTCGTTCATGTTTTCACATTGTTTATGTTTACTTGTTTTATGTCCTGTAAGATTGTATTTTTCCCAAAGATGTGCTCAAGTCAACCTGGGGAATGTAAAAGCACCACCTCTGTCATATAGTGGCTCTAACCCTATCGGACCTCTTTAATATTTTATTTTAGGTGGTAATAAAACTGGTTATTAAATAATCAAAAAGGGTTGGCAGCTCAACGTCATTTCCACAAAAAGCCCGTAAATATGTGCCTCTTTTTCTGAGACAAAAAAAAAAAGAGATAAAAATGTCAGTTTTTACAAATAAAATCAACTTCTCCACTTTTTTCTGTGTGTGAATAATTATAAACAAAATGTGACTACAGTTGTATTTAAATGATGGAATTTATCCATACATACCTGTTTGCTTCCAGGGAGCCACAGGTAAAACTACAGGTAAGATGAATGACGTCATCCAGGAAGTGGACTGTGAAACGAGTTGAGCTGTTTCTGCTGAACGGTTTTAAAAGCGCGGACGTTGTTTTATAAGGAAGATTCATTCCCGAGTGGAGAGATGTGCAGCTTTGGTGAGTGTTTTCACTTCATACTGTTGTTTTTTTAATAACATGATTTATTTTTTCTTTCTAAGAAATGTGTCGACTTGTCCGACACGAGTTAACTGACCAGGCCTGCGAGGTAGGAGTCTCCAGGTTGGCTCAAACGAAAATATTCAGTCAACTCGGATCCATCTGGTTGATCTGATCTGATTTTAAACAGTTACATGACTTTATGTGGTTTTTCTATCCTTTAGGTTTATAAATATGTTAATGTGCTGCCCAGATATAATCTCATGGGCCATATTTTAGTAGTAGTAGTATTTTTATTATTTCAACCAGTGCATAAACCTAAAACTTAATTTATAATCATTGCACGGGTTGCCAAACAACACGATGATGCATTTATGTAAGGAAGAAAAAAAAAACATTTCAAAGCTGCATCTTGAGTTTAATTCAGTTAAAGGTGCAGTGTTTAGATATTAACTAAAGTGGAGCTCTATCAGAGGTTTTACATTTTTTTAACCTATTGTTAATTACAGTTTGTTTATAGACTTTTAAAAACACATGGGGCTAAGCCAGACACAATATAAAACCTGATCAAAAAAAATAACACATGGTGTATAAATTTAAAAAGACACTACAGAAGTACATATGTTCTGTTAAAATGTTATTCTCTGTTTAAATCAAAAGCCAAAGTAAAACAATAATTTATTTATATAAAATATTTATAGTCTTAAATAACTCCTGCTCACTAAGTTACATCTTTTGTGGGTTGATAACAGATTTCTGGTACAGCTCAGACCTGCTGATACAGATTTTGGACGATTCTGATTTACCCCAAAGATCTATAGTTAAAAAAAAAAAAAAAAAAACAATTTTGGATCAACTTGATTCTGGAAATAAGCTTTCATCTAGGGGTCTGCAACCTGTGGCCCCGGAACCACTCTTCATTCTACTTTAGCAGCAATTTGGCTCAAGTATGTTGAAAAACATACATTTTGTGGATCTGGAATTAAATTACTCTGTACAGAAAGCTGCATAAGGAGCAGCCCTTGACAGTTGTCTAATTCTGTCTCTTTGCAAACCTGACCTCGTGTTTATTAAACCAACAAGGGGAGAACATACTTTCAGCAATTTAATGTCTGAACTTTTGCCACAGGTAGGGTTTGGCATCATTTCAACATCAGAATTAGAATTCAGTTTTATTGTGGCGCTAGTACTTCCAGGTTACTCTGTTTATGCATCTTTCTGTGATCCAGAGTGATTTCACTCCAGATCCACAAGGAAGTGTTGTTCAGTATATTTGAGCCAAATTACTGCGAAAGTGAAAAGTAGTTTTGGCCATTTATTGAAAAATACTTATTTTTAAGTTAAAAAAAGGAGAAGGGCTGAGCACTCATGAGGATAATGAAGATTTAAAAGCCTTTTATTGTAAGATGACTAATTGATTAAAGCATTGTCAACTAGTTTCAGCCATAAGTCTTCATCAGGACAGAGCTGTCCTTGCACCTTTCAGCAGAAGCTTACAGCTGTTCTTTGTCATAAAGTAGTCCCTTCGTGTTACTTTTTATTTTTACTTGCAGTCGATATGATTATTGAGGTCACTAAGCAGAATTATTATCACTACTGAGTGAGTTTTAAGGACTTTTTTCTCCTAATGCTAGTTGTTACCATCCACTTACATTGTTTTCTGCTAAGCTAATGCTAAAGGAGTACTGCTGGATCAGGATAACGGCTGGGCTGGTTACTAATTGTTTTCCCCACTGATCTAACTATGGGAAATATGGCAATAGAAAAAAAACACTTTTTAGTGGAATATCTCTTTAAACATATAAACCATTTTGTGTGTTTCTGTCCTCCAGATAAGGACAAAGGGCCTGAGAGGCTGATGAAGAAGGGCTTAACTCTCATCCTGGTCGGACACATCAACTTCATCCTTGGAGCTATTGTTCATGGGAGTGTCCTGCGACACATCTCCAAACCCACCCAGCACATTAGCACTGAATACACTGTAGCCAACATCATTTCTGTAACTTCTGGCCTGCTGGTGAGTCACCACTGAGGACTTTTTAGTTTTTATAAAGTCAGTTCAGCAGCTCAGATGGGAAAAAAAAAAGAAAAAAAGCAGTCGTGATTCTTCCGGCCTAAGTCCATGCCAGAGAAAGATTCTTGTAATACTTGTCTGTAACATGATTAAGTTTCCGCTTTGTGTCAGCTATTACCTGTCCTTTGTGTACGCTCTTTCTCTCTCTGCACAGAACGTGTGCATGTTGTAAACAATCTGCAGAGTGAAGCAGATACTGGCTGCATCAAATACTACAAACCGAAACACTGAATCTTCTTTTGAAGAAAAATTCAACATGTTATTTATAATTTTAGGGATTTAATGGATACTTTTAAAAATATAATTGTTGAGATTTGCAGTTCATAAAGCTTTTGAGCCCACCCAGGTTTTATAAGTACGCCTTTAACCCACATTCATCTCAGTCATCTATGCATCAGCTGCTCCCTTTAGCTCAGTAGTTCTGTAGAAAATGTTTCTCTGCAGTCAAGACTGAACTTGTCTGTCATGGAGGAGCTGGTTCTTCAAACCAGTCGCCAGTCCCTTCAGGGCAGGCCTCATTACATTCATTTATCAGATCAACTGACACTTGTCAGTAATAAAACTGTTAGATTTTACTTTTGTTTGCAGTGGCCTTCAAAGAGGATATGAGGGCTGTTCAAATAAATCAGACTAAACACATGGAAGTTACAAACTATATATGACTACACCTGCTTCTTGCTCATGGCCTCTCGCTGCCTTACAGAACTGTTCAAGTCTTCTTAGTCAGGCGTCCAAATTAAAAATGCCGTCTCACAACCTGAGGCCAGGATTATTTCTTGTTGCTCATAACCTAATGAAGCTTGCCTTGTTGAAGATGAAATGCTCATCTTATTGCAGAGCATTGCCTCTGGGATCATTGCCATCGTGGTGTCAAGGAACCTTCATGATATCAAACTGGTAAGAGTTCAATTTGACTGGAGACGCTGACACACCTCAGGCGGTGTGATCGGGCTGCACCGTTCATCGTTGTGTCTGTGTGTTCTCAGCAAGTCGGACTTTTGATTGCATCGTTCCTGAACGCCTTGCTGTCAGCAGCCTGCTGCACTGGGCTCCTCCTGGCCGTTGGTATAACCGTCGCCAGCAACGGGAAAAGTTTGATGTTTGGATGCAACGACACGCTGGTGCCCATCAACGCTCGCTCGCCTGTCAGTGCCCAGTGTCCGTTTGATACCACCAGAATCTATGTGAGTTGTAGGTTTTTCACCCTCTGCTTTTATTTACTTTTCCTTCAATTTTATATTTAGTTTGCAGTATTTTAATTCATAAATTTGAGCTTTTTTTTTAGTATCACATGAGAAATGGTTGACAGTTGTCCTAATTCCTTTTGTTCCCACCTGTCAGGACACCACCCTGGCTCTGTGGATCCCCTGTGCTGTGTTGTCTGCAGCTGAGGCTGGACTGTCGGTGTGGTGCTTCATCGTTGGACTGACTCTCAGAGGCCTGGCACCCTGTGGGAACAGCTACATCGAAGAGCAGGTGTGGAGTGGGTTTCTGTTTGAATATGACTCAGACCTTATACTTAATCCAAAAAAACCGAAATGTTTTGGGTTTTTAAGACATTTCTATGTCGTCAACTGGAGGAGTTCCCACCTCAAATGTCTTATTTTTATATATTTTTTCCACCTAAAAGGAAAGAATCAAAAAGCTCAAAATATTAAGACAGTTTTAAGTGTAGAATTAAAAAAAATAATTGCATAAAATGTATTAAATATGCCCTGATACTATTTATTCCTCATACACTTTATTGCAATTTGTCTTAAACAGTTTTAAGGACAAACTTCATTTAGTTTGGCTGAAAGTAACTTGTTACAGTAGCTTTAGAGTAAAGGTTCTCATGTTTTATAATCAGTTTAGTAGTTTAGCTATTTTCTTCAGGACTAAAATCAGGTAGTTTTGATTATTTTGCTCCTATATTCTGTTTGAGATTATAAAACTTTTTCTCATTGCTAAATTTGTGCATTGTGCAAAATAAAGATTTCAAGTTTGTAAATGTTCAAAAATCCATTCTGAAATAATTAGCTAAAACATTTTGAAAAGAATTATGTATTTCTAGTAAAATATTTATTTCTAGTTATTTTTTCTGACATTTTTGAAAAAATTTTTGTTACAATAAAAGTTGGCTAATAAAGATGGACATAATCATACTTTTATGAAGATATTTTCTAAATATATTTTCAGTTTATGAATGCATCAAAACAAGTTATTTTATTGTCACCACGTTACATACAGTATGCCCACTGAAGCTTCTTTGTACCTGTCTGTATCTGATAAAGAATCTGATCAAGTTACCTGAGAATGATTACTGGTGTATATATCTAAACTAATGCAGAACTGTTGCTTGCTGTGTCGTGATTACACAAACCAAAACAGTTCAGACTCACCTCATCAGCCGTCCCACTTTCCTTTTTTCTCTCGCCCAGTTGGAGGAGGAGGCTGAGCGCTCTTCACATACCCGCCGCCTGATGGGACATCGCTCAGATCTTGAAGCTTAAACGCTCTGAAAAGTTTGTTTCGGTCTGTTCATTTCAAAATACAGAAACTTTTGTGCTGCTGTAAAGAGTATTGCATGCATATGCATGTATGGATGCCACAGAAAGATATCAGATGATCTCTCTGCCTTATCAGTAAGTCTCGATCACTGTTTGAGTTTAGGGAAACCAAACTGTTATTGTTGGCATGTTTTTCAGTATGAAGGAACCTTTTGTTAATGAAGAAAATAGTTTTTTTTGTTTTAGTTATGTTATAACTTGTACAGATCCTTATTACAAAGTTTTTACGGCTTTTTTAAAATGCTGTAATCCACATTCTAAACAACCCTGATGCAGTAAATCAACCATTTCATTCGTTATTTGCATTCAAAGTTAATATCCTTTGAGGCCATTCAGTATAAAATAGTGTAGAGTGTATTTTATTATGTATACTGTTGGATATACATAAGAAGGTGAGTCAGAAATCCTCAGATTACAGATGTTTGTTTTTATAATCAAAAGGCTCCTCCTGTTGTAGCTCTCCTCAGATAGACTAACCATTAGCTGATTTAATGCAGCTGCATTTTATAAACAATTTGATTATGAATTTTATTTTTTACTGCATTGATCTCAACTTTGTGCAAGAATAGAAACTGTAAAAATGTGTTTCAAAATAAGTGCCGGTATGAGGATTAAATTGGAGTAGATTAACTGGATGTGTGTGTTGTCCTTTAGTGTGACTAAAATACTAAAACAATTAAACTGAAGGCAGACGTCCTTAGATTAAAAAAAAACTAGGAACAGTTCAGAATCCCAACAAAATTCTGTACTGATTGTCTATTTGTGCATGCTCTGTAAAGTGCTGTTGTACGATGTTAAGTAGGGTCATATTAAAAGGTTAAAACCAGTATGTGGGCCAGCAGTCTCAGCTGTCACAGACCACCTACAACAGAGAGAGGATCAGATCAGATCAGCCATGAAACGGTTAATCTAGTGCCACGTTCAGTCGTGTGGAAGGAAATCATAGCACACAGTACTAATCCCCAGGTTGTGAGCGATAAATATTGACAGTGTTCAAGTCTGCTTATGACATTGATGTCATGCTGTGTTGTCCTAAAATTAACTAAGTTTAATGTGAAATAAAAAGAGCACATTTGTAATAAAATATACATTTTCTTTTGTTATGCATTCATGTTTTTACTATCCTTTTTTTTTTTCTTATTTGTGTATATATGAATGACTCAGGCTAGACCTACAGACCAACATTGACGCCATCTACAAAAATACTCTGGACTGATGAGACAAAATTGGAACTTTGGAAGGTGTGTGTCCCGTTACGTCTGGCCTAAAGTAACAGCATTTCAGAAAAGGAACACCCTACCAACAGTAAAACATGGTGGTAGTGGGGTCTGTTTTGCTGCATCTGGACTTGGAAGAAACCATGAATTATACCAAAACATCCTGAAAGAGAATGTCTGACTGTCCTAGACCTCAAGCTGAAGCTCACTTGGTTTCTGCAGCAGGATGATATAAAACACAGAAAACCTTTTGGTTTTGTGATTTTTTTGAGCTTATTTTATTTTTAAAATTAATAAAAATCAAATGAAGACTTTGTGGCCTAGTCAAAATGCTGTCCTGAATGCCACTGAGATGCGGTGGCATGATCTTAAAAAGACGGTTCATGTTCAAAAACCCTCCAATGTGACAGAATTACAATAATTCTGCAATAAGTGGCCAAAATTCCTCCACAGCTGTTAAATAAAACTCATTACCAGTTATCACAAATGCTCGATTGCAGTTGTTGCTGCCAAGAATGACCCAACCAGTTATTAGGTTCAGGGTTCAAATCACTTTTTCACACAGGGATTTGTTTAAATTAGTTTCCCCCTCAATAATAAACACCTTCATTTAGAGGCTGCTTGTTATGTTTTCTTGCATTGTATTTGTCTAATATTTAACTTTGTTTGATCTGAAACATTTAAGTGTGACAAACATGCAAAAACAAAAAATCAGGAAGCAACTATTTAACAGCATCTGGTCCAGTCTCCAATGCACAACTTCAATGAAGTCTTTCTATACTTTATTTAATGACAAATATATATTTATGTTCAGTTTTTGTAGGTTTGTTGCGGTTATTTACAGTAAATGTCAGATTTACACGCTTAACACGCCCACATGCATCATCTTTCTCTGCGCGTTCCCGTTGATTGCGCGGTCCCGATGACGGCGGCAGCCAGCTGCGGAGTGGACCGACGCTGTGCCGCAGTGAACGGAACCGGAGACCGCCCGAACCGCTCGGTGTTCCAAGGTAGAGCCTCCACCACAGCAGCGTCAGACCACAGCTATGCGGGGTTTCTAACACAACACTGCGGGTACGGTTTCCTCAGAGGAAGCGCTCACGGCAGCGGTGCTGTCTTGGAAGACGCCGCGGTGACAAACGGATTGATGGTCGGAGAGATTCTTGGTCACCGCGTGTGTCGCTTCAACAACAGCGGCGGCGATAAAAACCTCCGTGAGAAATACGTTTTTAAAAGTCCGCGTCTTCTTTGAAAACCAGTCGGGTCCACTAAAACTAGCAAACATTAATCATGGCTGCGCGTTTTGGTTCACGTTTCGCAGGTGTTCACTTAAATTAGCAATCAATAACATTGTTAGCTAGCTGTCAGCGTCGCTCGAGGCTGACGTTTTGACGCACGTGCAGGTCTTAGCTTTTAAATTAGCACTTTTTTCTCATTTTAATGTTTTCTTCTGATGTTTCTCAAAGTTTACAGTAGACACGCGTCTAGTCGCGGAGTGTGAAACGTCGCAGAGGAGCGTTACCGTTGCCTGGCGGGTCACACAAACACGAGACCGGGGGGGGAGTGTCTGCTCGTCCGCAGGTGTAACCTATTAATTTAAACTACACACCTGAACTGTCCGCGGTTTGCTTTGAACCCGTTTCTGTAACCTGTAACATGACCTCGGTGACTCGGCGCTCATTCAAGAAGATAATCTGATACTGAGACATGATTTTTGTCAGAAAAACCTGCTATCACTGGTGTGTGTATGTATATAATATTATATATCACAAGATTAATCCTCTGTCTGCTTATGTAAAGAAGGGTGTGGCTGATCAGAGGCTGTAACAGATACAGTGAACTTCTACTAAATCCACTTTGCCTTTTTTTAAAGCTCTCTTTGTATTTTAAACTTGCAGAACCTGTTTGATCTAATCCAGTGTGACAATTTAACGTGAACAATGGGTATTTTTGTGTCTTGCAGAGAATTCAGCAGAAGCATTGTGGGGATTATGACACACCGTGGACTCAGCAGTTCTCCCAGACATCTCTGGAAATACAATGGGAAGAGATAAACAAGTGGTGAAAGGAGGAGACGGATAGTAACCCTTAGAGGACCTCTAACAAATGGCTGACGGAGGGGTTTTTGACTCGGTTTGGAGATGGAACAAGGGCAAACTGCATTTAACCAGTGGAACAACAGGAGTCTGAGAGAAACCCTATAATGGTTTATAGATGAGAAACAATTCAGACTGCATTTAAAGGCACATTTTGAGAAGGAAAATTTAAGAATAAGACCGAAAGCAGATCTGTTTACAGTCTGCATATAAACTGGGACTTCCATTGTGCTGTCAAGACTGCATGCGTCAGCTTTGTGGATTTCTCATTATTTTGAGTTGGTGCTCTAAGAATGGACTAATTTTGTTTTTTCTAACTATCAAAAGACTGTGACGTGTTGATAATGCCATAAAACACTGAAAATATGTCGAACATTAAAATGCCAACACCTGTCGAAGGAGGATGTGTCGAAGACAGGCTTCCAAAAACACAAACGAACAAATGCAGACATAAAATCCCTGTCTGCTCTTTATTCATCCTTCTCCACATATTCCTCTCCCATGTTACCCCTGCCTTTTCCATCCACATAGAGAGCCACAGTGAGTTTAGCTGTGAGCCTATCAGACTGAGAATGTGCCAGGATCTGCCTTACAACACCACCTTTATGCCCAATCTTCTAAATCATTACGACCAGCAAACAGCAGCATTGGCCATGGAGGTAAGTTTTTATTGATACATTTTTTAGGGCTTTCATATTATGTGTGTTTGTGCATGTATATCACATTGTAAGGAGTAGCTGCTGTTAAACTTGAAATTGGAAATCATGTTTATTATATACTAAAAATGCACATATTCTAGTTTTATAAGCTAATACTGATTTCTGATTCTTGTACAGCTCTGACTTGCTGATACCATGTTTTTAATGGGTTTTTTTCATTGCCGCTTGGCAATGGTGTGTTCATGACTAGAAAAAGTCAAGTTTTTAAGATTCTGATTAGCCTAGTACTGATTAAGCCTGAACACCCTCTTTATTTCTGCACTAAAATGCATTTTTAGGGTTTTTCATAATTTGTATTCCCTTAAAGCAAAAGCATTTTGGTGAAAAGATACAGAAATGGTAAACAACAAAAAAACAACACCCTGCAGAGTTTTATCATGCTGTGTCTTGCACCTACCGAGGACACAAAGATTTCTCGTACAGCATAAAAGTACCCATGTCAAGGTGGCTCAGATACAACTGGGTCTGAAATGGAAGCTGTCACTGCAAATACTTATTGCTAATGTTAAAATACAATGAATGTACTGTAAAATAAATCACCTTGTGTTAAATTAGTCCATCTGTTTATCAATTCTCTGCTGTTTATCCAGAGCTAGACTGCAGATGCATTGTCAAATGTATTTACCTAATCACTGAAGTATTGTTTTTTGTAATCTGATCATGTGCTCATTTTTTGCAAAAGAAAATGGTACAGTCTCTGAATCAGCAAGACTTATACAAAAATAGTTGTTGCTGAGCAACATATCCTAGTATATCATAATAAAGAATGCAAACAAGGAAAACCATTTTATACCGAGAAAGCAACCTCTTGCTTCTTCAGATGTTGCCTCAGAACTTTAAGCTGTAGGATAGACGAAGCCACAGGCAAGAAAGTCAGGGATTTAACAGAAGCAAGGAAAAACACAAGAAAGGGATAAACTCGATCTCTCTCACACTCATATTACAGATCTATCTTCTCGCTACATGTCACTGCTCCAAGGAGACAGATGAATGTGTATGCACTGTCACTCTTGACCTTTTTTGGGGAATATGAGCAGTAGTTGACAGGCAGAATGTGCTATCTGATCAGCAGCAGAGGAAGAAAAATATCTTCCAATGAGGTGCTTTTGTGGCTGAAGGGTTCAAAGAAATGTCTGGGCATCGGTTTAGGCAAAAGATGTGAAGAAGTGCTGTGTTACACACGGAGTGAGTGCTATACTAGATGCACACTATCCATCTTTATCATGTTACCTCTCTTTCCTGCTCTTTTGTTACTCCTTGGAGAATTTGAAAGGGCACTGAACTGTTGCTCAGCAACTGCACTGTATTTACCTGTAATTGCAAGTTAATGTGAAAAGTAATAGTACAGAATTAGAGATGCACCACAAAATTGGCAGGTGATTGAAAGCGGCTAACAATGAGCACGATTAGCTTTGGCTTAATCAAAGATGTGCCATTCTGAAACTCAGAAATGGCTTTTTTTGGGTCCATGATTGCACCATCGCCAATCGGTAAAAAAATTAAATCTGACTCTTTTCTTGGTCCACAAATTCACTGGCAAAGTGCTAATTCTCACTATCTTCCATGTGGATTTTATCTCCAGAATAATAGTTTTTAGGTAAATTGGTAATGAAGAACAAGTACTCCACTAATTGTAGTTCTTTGAAGTAAGTCAAAATTGGCCAACAAGGGTACCAGAGGTCAGATCTGTTCAAGAATTGGAAATCTGCATCAGTCCTCAAAACCATTTATTTCGGGTGTGAGCAGTTCATGATTAGTTGGTTGTACTAAAGTATTAAAAAATGTAACACAAATTTTACAGACTTGTTACGGAAAATGTGGTCATTTTAATCCTTTTATTTTGTCCTGTTGATGTTTATCTGTCAGCATGTCACTGAATCCAAAAACTACATGTGGTATAGTTTTACTCATGTTTTGGCTATCATGCAACTGTGCTTGTTTAAACATTACAGATGAGTAACAATTATAGTCCCTTGAATTAAATCTGCTTCCAGCTGTTCATAGTTGGCGTATTAAATTACCCCTGTTGAAACACAGATGAATTTGTACAAGACCAGTGTTGGCTGGGTGAATTACGTGATTAATCCTGTGGGGCTTTTTTAGGTTATGCTTAGTAAGCACTTTCCCATGTCAAAACCAGATTAATGTCCCCCAAATGATCAAGTTAGAGCTCTTTCTGCAGTCATCTCGTGTCATTACAGAAAAGATTTGAATATATTAAAGTGAGAAGAGATTACTTTCAGGACTCTTCTGTGGGATCACTGCTCTCAGATACTCATTTTGTTCTCACTGTAAATAGAGATTTAAAAAACTTATTTGGTCATGGTTCTTATTCTGTTTACACTATAATAAATTTGAGTATTAACTGTTGCCATAGCATTCACTCAGCACATGAAAGACTATGCAATTGTTCACTCATGGCTATCCATCACCATCGTGTCAAAACACGTCGTCTCCAAGACTGTAAGAAGCATCTGTTGTTGAACTTGATTTGACCCAGATGAAGTAGGAGCCTAGTAACTGACACCCACAGTCCCTTCAGTCATGGATGAGACAGTTTTCTGAAGATGGTTGAGTAGCAACATGAGCCCTGTTCATTTTCCTGCTCTGCTCTGCTGTGACTAGGCATGATTGTCCTGGTGGGAACCCTGGAGGAAATTTAATAATCTGTCTTTGGCTGGATAATGCCATCTTATGTGAATGGTGTGTGTGTGCGTTTCTGTTATTAAACATACATGTCCACATGGTAGATTTTTGAGCTGCATTAATGTTCAATTTAATCGAAAGACTGAAATAAAATGCTCCCAAATGCAAGATGTCATCAAAATTTGGTTTAAAATAACTGATTTACAGCAAAGGTCAGGAGGAAGGTACAGCAGTGGGTGTCTAAAGCAGTCTTTGCTTTTGTATGTCTCTGTCAGGCTGCGTACCATTCAAGTGTTAAGCATCCTGTCAAATAAATGAAAATATAAATATAACAAATAGCATCACTTTTATTCCATAATACAGAACCATCTGGAAAGCATCAGATTGGTGATGCCTTTGTTTGGCTGCATGAACATAATCCTAAACACTGCTAGTGCACTAACGGCATGGATAAGAAAATACAAAACAACTATTACTAGTCTTTGGTTTGCCTCGTCAGAACCCAGACCTTAACCCTAAAGAAACACTGAGATCACAGTGATTGGTAGATCAGAACAAAAGACAGCAGTCATCCAAAGAAAAGCGCTTAAATTAAAATCATTCTAGAGACATTTTAAGACTAAAGAGATAGAGACAGAGTGCTTTTCTAAGAGACTTCAAGACCTAAAACATACAGATGATTATTCTAAACTGTCATTGTTATATTTTCCAATAAAAATATTTAGAAATGAGTGGTGGCTCAAGACTTTGTCTGACTGCATATAGAGCTTTTAAAATGGTAGAAAATATAAGAGGGTCCTTTTTTATGTAGCACCAAAACACAAGAGGAGTTCAATATAAGACATTTGACGCAGCGTCCCCAAAGACATCAATGTCCGTAAACACAAATGCTGGCAACTAGGCTAACCCTGTAAAGTTGTTTTTGATGATGATCTCTGTGCAGCTTGTGTTTTTGTTATTTTTCTTCATATTTGAGGTTTGCAAACGGCGTGCAGATACGCGTTTATGGAAGTAGGCGTCTTTGGTGCCGCTGCGTCATGTCCTTGCACCTTTCAGCGGAGGCTTACAGCTGTTCTTTGTCATAAAGTAGTCCCGAGTCAAAAATAGTACCTGTAATTCCTTTGTGTTACTTTTTATTTTCACTTACAGTCGATATGATTATTGAAGTCACTACAGAATCAGTATCGCCATTGAGTTAATTTTAAGGACCCCCTCCCCCCACAATGCTAGTTGTTACCATTCACTTACATTGTTTTCTGCTAAGCTAAAGCTAAAGGAGTACTGCCGGATCAGGATAATGGCTGGGCTGGTTACAAATTGTTTTAACCCACTTATCTATGTGGAATATGGCGACAAGCAAAAAAAAAAAAGCACTGGTGGAGTATCCCTTTAAGATTAGACTTTAGATCAGAGAAAACTTTGACAGAAAATTCACCCTTTTGTTTGCCCTTACCAAATGTAAACCACTGCTTCCAAATCAGTAAGAAAAAGTAAAATGTGCTTATTAAAACAGTTCTGCTCACTGTTTTGGGTCTGATCATATGCTGAGTGTTTGCTCTAAATCAGTGATAAAACTAGAGATCATTCTAGTGTGCTGTCATGTTGTCTTATTCATGCTGGTATTTTGAGCCTTTATAAGACAAATATATTTAGAATATAAGCATTTAGTGTAGAAATGACAAGCTCCAGAAACTGACCGTAGGTTTTCTTGTTTTGTTATAATTTGCTAAGCCTAATAATTGGACTCTTGTACTTCCTGTGGGTGTTGGCGTGTGTGAGTGATGGGGCAGGTCCCAGCTGTCATCGCTCACTAGTGCGAACTAGCTGCTAATCTCTTTCTCTCAGCTCCACAATGATGACATTGATTCCCACACCATCGACCACCCCATCTGCCACAATAGTCAATTAAACCTGAGCAAAGGGGTGAGAAGGACTGAAACGTGAGAGGGGGAAGTGAAAGAGGGCAGAGATGACTTTTAGGAAAGAAAATTGTACAACTATTGAAAACATATTTTTATACTTTCATTTGTGTCTTTATATGACAGTTAAGAATATATTCTTTGCTGTCCGTCTGCCAAAGCCTGAAAAGTTCCCAGGGGATTAGCTGTTGATCGTGACATGACTCAAGGTCCATGCATGTTGGAGACAGATTTAGACATGACTCGATGAGATTGTGTATCACCAAGAAATGAAAACAGAAGTGTGAGCTGTGAAGCAAGTTAAGCTTTCCTAGTATTGGCTGCTTCTATACAACTTTAAACTCCACACTGAGATAATAGTCCCTACAGAAAAGGTTTGCAGGTTGTTTTTGTTTTTTATCCCAAGTTTTGTTCTACAGGCTATGCCTGCTCCCTTAAAAATCAATGTTTTAGGCTTTGTTTAATCTGAGGAAAACAAGCAACAGATGTTTTATTATAATCAAACCTTTGTTAATATAATTTTTAAGTGCCCAGTAATACCAAAAATTACTTTGTAATGTACCATAATACTTGTGTACCTCATTCAAATCCATATTCCTCATTTCAGTCAGATACATGGGGTGGTGTCAGCCCCCAATAACCAGGTAACAATGATGAACTCTCATGTAGGTCTTTCTGCACTTAATTACTACAAAAAGATGCTGAAGAGATTTCAAGACTGTTTACCCTGTTAAAAAATGAACTGTATTTTAACAGTAGGTTGTTTTAAACAAACAATAGCTTTAGAATTCACTTTTATTTACTTTGTTTTATAAATTCAAACAAATATGTATTTTATTATACTGAGAGAAAAAATAATGAACAAAACGGCAAATGTTTAATTATTTGAAGAAGCAGATGGATTAATATTCCATTGGGGTCTAAAAAATAAGAGACTGTAGAAGTGTTGAAAGAAAAGTAGAGCTGTGGAGTTGAAAGAGAATGTCAGAGATTAAATGGAGAGAAATACTGACAGCCTGACAGGTTGTGTAAAGTCTTCAGACTCTTCTGTCTTTGCTGTTTGTGTTTCTCACTATGGGGTCCTGTCTTTCAAAGTAAGACTGGTCGTTTTAGGGAACGTCACCCTGGGCCCAGTAGGTCCCCCATAACAGAAAATGTGTGTGTGCAGTATTCACAAAACCTACAGAGTCTGAGTTTAGTTGTGCTTAATTGTGGTCTTTTTTTAAACTTTGTGTGAATACACAAAGAGAATTTTAGAGAGGTAGGTGTGTGTGTGTGTGTGTGTGTGTGTGTGTGTGTGTGTGTGTGTGTGTGTGTGTGTGTGTGTGTGTGTGTGTGTGTGTGTGTGTGTGTGTGTGTGTGTGTGATGGCTGGGCTGCATTAGTACTGTGTAGTGTGCATGCGTGCGTGTAGTGCTCACAAATGCATTCTTGCTTTTCTTTGCATCTGAAGAGGCTCATTACCCCATTCACTCTACAGACAGGCAGGTCCTCATTCAGTTTTAAAGTTCCTGTTTATTTCAGTTGAACTCTTGATTATCCTGCTCATTGTGATAGTCTATTGAAGCTGCCAGGCCAAATGAAGCAATTATTTATTTATGCACAGAACAAAGGCACTGCCTGGTGCGGTTTTTTTGGCCGACTATTCCCATCCACGTAGCTGCCACCACTGCTTATCCAGTCTTATAATGCTTGAGAGAGATTTTTCATTGTTCAAACACAGCTCTCTTTGACATGGATAAAATGCCAGTTGTGATACAGGTTGGTTTACTTTGTTGTATTTTGTAATATATTGGTTAAATGTTTTGTCCATAGCCTTAGACCCCCAAAACATAATGAACACCTGTCACTCATTTTAGCCAGTTTTGAAGCTTATAATGAAATGGTCAGGTTTGAGATGCACTGAGGTCCTGATCAAGATATTTCTGGATTGATTAGTATTGTCTACTTCTAAACTCCCACTATATCTTGCTTTACATTAGCTTTATTGTAATGAAGAGTTGAGGCAGGTAAAATTAATGACTGGTACTTTGTTTAACCTGCACAAGAGATGTTTTCTGGTTTAGAAAAGAAGTAGGTCCAAAGAATGAATCATCTGAGGATAAAATGAACAGATGTAAAAATCTACTGTATGTTTTCTTGTACTATAATACATTTACAAATTTCAAGTAGTTTCAGATGGTAAATGTTTAGCTTGTCTTGCCCGTTATTTCCTTCCTTGTCCAAAGTGAGTGTGTGGTTTCAGTCCTGTAGTGTTTAACTATGATACAACTCACAAATATAGGTTATTCATGTCTTATGGTCTTAATCTGAACCCATGACCTGCTCTAACAAGTGTGTGCGTGGAAATGTGTCTGCAGCCAATTGGAGATGTTTAAACCTTAGTACTAATCCCAACATGCACACAAACATACACACACACTCACAATCATTGATCCCCTTCTCACGCAAAGCCACTCAACACAATGAAGCTTTAACATTTTCAGCATACTGCAAATCAGAACCAGCACCAGCTCTGAAAGCTCTTGTGCCACTAATTGTGCACTTACCAGGCCTCATGCAGCTTTTAACGCTCTGAAAATGGCTTCCATGAAAATGCACATAAGGGATCAAATGAAGATTGTGTGTGGGCACTGATATGAAAACCATTCAGATATTCCAACAGTTTTCATGGTTTTAGAACTCCTCTACAATAGCAACCTTCCTCCATTATTATTTCTGATGTTAGCAGACATCAACTCCTGTTGCTGGATTCATTTTCTCTTTGTTCCACCTCTTAATGTTCGTCTTTGTTTCCCAATTTCTCAGAAACTACTTTCTTTAATATTTGTGCAGTTATTATTCTTGTTTATATCCTAATATTGGCATAATAGACTAAGATAAATCATAAATAAAGAAAAATCATGCATCATTTTGCCTCCAGAAATTTTGTTTGACAGACAAAGGTGATGGGATGGTGAAATTTCTTCCTTGTAGTTAGATTACTCCTCAATTTCCAAGAAACAGGATGCAAATTGTGTAATATTTAAAAAATGTTTTACTAAAAATTATAGTATAAAAAAAGAATTCTTAAAATAATCATAGAATTTGTCTGCAAGCGTGCACGTGAGTGGTAAGCAGATGGATAGGCCCAGGCGGTGTGTGTGGTGTTAAGACGTGTAGGCGATCTGATTCACTTCTCCATCTTCATCATTTCATTTGACCCAATGTCTAACGCTTCTTAGATTCTTTTATTCTCACTTTTACCATTTCCCGTGTCACCTCTTGTGCACGCCTGTTTGCTATACTTTTTTGATTGTGAGCCCTACAAAAATGTGAGTGGGTGAATGTTTGTCTGTTATCCTCGATGAGGCACGGCCATGAAAGAGTCTACACATCACCTGTTGCCATGGTAGTTAAACAGGCAGAGAAGGACAGGGAGGAATGGAGGGAGGGAAATGGGCCAGGGACGGAAGGAAAATTGGATGATGTCTGACATGTTCTGGGGAAAAAACAAGAAGATGAAGAACTGAGGGATATGATTAAATATAAAAGGGAAAGAGTAAAATACATTTTATTCTCATGATCAAGTTATTGAAGATATAATTGCCTGAGATGGGAACAGTCATAAGTCTTAAAAGTGCAAATATTCATACTCAGGTTATGAAATCATTGTCAAACATTGTTGTTGAAGTTCTTCATGTGAAGGCTTTGCTTAATGCTAAGCATGAAGTCACCAGCTCGGAAAGGTCACCCCTCAATTTTTTGTTCATTGTTGTCTGGCAAGCAGACATGACTGGCTCGTTAAAGGTACAGTTTCAGTCTGTATCATAGACAATTGCATTAGCCTCCTCTCAGCCTAGATAATAACATCAAGACATCCGACACCTGATTGTAGTAACATAATAATCCTTTGACCTCCGCCTCCCAAACCAGCTTAAAACGATGTAGTCTCAAAAGTAGTCCGTTTTCATTTTACTTTAATCTGTCTAGTGTTGTCTTTGTTGATTTCTTAAGATGGTAAAGATATTTTATTTGTTTTTTAATAATTTACATTTTTTAATGAAAGTATGGAATTTTAAAAATTTATGTGAATACTTTTTTTTTAAATCAACCACTCAGACTTAGTTTGATTGCATCCCGTCGGCTACTAAAATTGTTAGTCTGGTCGATTCACTGAAGCCCAGACGGGGATGGTTGGGTGTAGTCCTAATCTGAGCCACGAGTCGGACAGGAACAATCTGTTTGAGTGTTTAAAAAATGCTGAAACATGTACAGCTACTCTGTCATGTTGTCATAAAAATAATTTTATTTATTAGCTTAGAGAAAACTAAGCATGAGACATATATTGTTTTTAATTAAAAATGTTTTTCAGTGTGCAAAAGAATCATAAATAAATTGAGCAATACATTTTATTTTATAAATAATTAAGGGGTGAGAATAGACAAACACAAACCGTATAAACCTTTGACACATAGACTGTTACATTTAGTTTATTCTCCATCATAAAATGACAGAAAAATTGGGGGAAGTCGATGAATGCTAATGTTGGAAGGGGTAAAAAGGAAGAGATGTGAAGGTGGACAAACCCATGTCAGCGTAATTGCTGAGAGTAAATGGGAGGCAAGGAAAATAAGAGATGAATACAAGAGAGAGAAAGATAGGAGGGGAGGAGGATGGGAAGTGAGCGTGAAGGGGAATGCCATTAACGGCTTTGTGCGGTCCTCCCGACTGAACGATGGATAGACATGGATAAACGAACAAATGGATGAAAGAGGGAGAGGGTGTGAGAGAACGGTGCCCCTTCCTTAACTGTCCATTCAGAGATTAGGGAGGAGAGCATCAGAAAAGTGCAGTTCATCTATTTAAAGCCAACGCCTGTTCCTCTCACAACCACGAGAGAAGAAGCAGGAACATCACCATTTTTATGTGTTTCTATATGAACACATTCATCATTTCTGCATTTTAGAGCATGAAAAATATTTAGAAGTTTAAATGAATGCAATGAAAACTGAGAATAAAGACAGAAGTAATATTTAAAATGGAAAAAGGAGGTGGGTGGTGCAAGCAGACGGATAATATCACCATGTAACATTATATAACTGAGCTGTAATGATGCAGTTTTCTTTCACCGTAGAGCATATAATTTGGCTGTAATGCATTAAAGGAGGATGCTGGTAGTCTGCATCAGGAGGAGAAATGGATGAAGGAGAAGCAAACGGATAATATTGCTTTCATTGAAAAAGTAAATAAAGGATTTAGTTCTCATATCCAGTGGTGACAGGATGTAGCTGGGAGGTGATGCTGTAGCAGAGAATGAACAGAGCTGATGTGGTCTGACAGCGTTTGTGCTGCAGGCCCTAAACTGCTGATTTGAGAGTGAGTTTAGACAGATGGCATGAGAAGAAACTCTGTGCGTGTAAAGAGGATGTGTCCAGAGACATGAGCAAGATTTAATAAGAAATTGCACAATTTTTGCCCCCAAGCTTCTCCTCATTTGTCATGAAGAAAATGAGGAAATTGAGTTTATTCTTTAGAATTTACAGGCATCATGCTAGTCAGTGCTTATTAATATCTTTCCAAACAAATTCACAGAACTACATCCTCCATTTTGGTACATTACTTTAGCTTTTGAATTTTAAATTTTTTTTTTACCATTAATTTAAATTGAATGTAAATGAAAACCCACTGAGTTTTCATGTCCAGGAACTGTTTCATATGTTGCATTTGATGGTTGTTCACACCACAAGACTTAAGTGAGTAGGTTCATATAAAAATCACTGGATTAATGCCAGTTCACGGCTGGTTTCTTTGGAGGCTTTGACACAAACAGCCCGTCACCTTGATGTGACCGTAAAACAAAGCTGGTGACAGTTGGAGGAAGTGTGTGAGGTTCTCACACACAAATCCATTTGACTCTCTAATCCACCAAGTAACAGCCACTCTTTCTTTGTTTTTCCTCGATTCCTCTCCAGGTTTCAGTTTTTTCTTTATCCCTCGTTTTCTTTCTATATCTCCCCCTCCTGCACTGGGCAAATTCAGGTCTCCCCCTCTTCTCTTCCCACCCCCACACATCCAAACCCTACTGATTAAACAAAAGATATTACCGTAATTTCCGGACTATAAGCCGCTACTTTTTTCCCTTGCTTTGGACCCTGCGCCTTAAACAACGGTGCGGCTTATCTGTGGCTCAGCTAACGGCTACCAAGGGGGCGCTATCAAAGCACCAGCGCACAACAAAGTATGTTTTGAAAAACTGGACTGCTGCGTGATGATGATGGAGAGTAAGAGATGACTGTTTGGGAACTGCTGTATCAAAATAAGCAGCCTACCTTGTTATGTCTTCCTCCTCCTGCGTGCTAAAACCATCAAAATCCTCTTTGTCAGTGTCAGAAACGAACAGGCCCAGAATCGCCTCATCAGCCAGTCTCTCTCCTTTGTTGTCGCTCTGAAAACCAATAAAATCCTCTTCCTCTTTGTCAGTGTCTGAATCAAACAGCCTCTGAACGGCTCAATTAGCTATTGCGCAATCCACTTCTATGGCCGTGTGTCGCATTTGCGCATGCGCACGTAATTTACGTGACCGCGATTCACAAAGCTTTTGCGTGTTTTACGTACGTGCGTTTACCTCGCAGTCACGTTCATTACGTGCGCATGCACAAACGCGACGCGTGGCCATATTAGAGGATTACGCAATAGCTTATGGAGCCCTCGTTCGGAGGCTGTTTTACTCCGAAACTGATGAAGAGGAAGAGGATTTTATTGGTTTTTAGAGGGACAACAAAGGAGAGAGACTGGCTGAGGAGGCGATTCTGGACCTGTTCATTTCTGACACTGACGATGAGGATTTTGGTGGTTTTAGTACGCAGGAGGAGGAAGACGATGACACGGTAGGCTGCTTATTTTTGATACAATAGTTCCCAAACAGTCATCTCTGTCCCAACAATCCCCTCTGTGGTAGCAGGAACTCATATATAGAGTAATTAAACATTAAGGAACAGTGAGGCCAGCTAGTGCTGCTGGAACCGGTTGGGCTGCTTCGGCTTTCTCTCAGTTCAAGCAGCAATCAGTAGCTGCCCAAGGTGGTAAAACATTTACATACGAACAGTAGGCTGTGTCCTCAGAGCAGACAACAACCGTATTCACATACAAACAGACAAAGGTATGTGGGTGTGAGAGTAGCCTCTAAGTGGCCTCCCACACACACATACATATGGTAACTAAACATTAAAACACCCGCGGCTTATAGTTAGGTGCGGCTTATGTGTGGACAAATCTGCAATTTCCCCCAAATTTAGCTGCTGCGGCTTATATTCAGGTGCGCCTTATAGCCCGGAAATTACGGTACCCACATTTAAAAAGGCTTTTTATGTTTTGGCGTACCGAGGAAAATGCAACCAACCCCTTTTCTTATGTTCTTGCTTTCCTCTCCTCTCTGAAAGTAGGAGAGGAAAGTAATGAAGAGGGAAAAAAGCTTTGCAGCTAAAATATAATTAGCTGGAGATATTAGACTCCAAGATTAGCACTGACGGTCTGTTTTAGTTGAACCTTGTTGACTAACATTGGGAGCAGAACTGCTGACTGTCAAAGTTTCAAACCCTCAAAGTTAAAAAAATAAATAAAACGGCTGGTTACGTTTTGTAATTTTGTTACTAAAAATGAGTTGGACAAAGGAACATGAGTTTATTCCCTGAACTTTTCACGATTTCAGCTTTATGGAATAATGTCCAACCAGTGAGTCATTATTGGAGGTTGTGTATTTGTAACTGCTGATCTCTCATATTGTTGTTAAATTTGATTTGGTTTCACCAGATACGGTTTGGTTTTTGGTAGAGAGAGGACATACTTTGTTCATTCTTAAAATGTTGTGGTCTGGTGCTAGAGGTTTCTGCACGTCAGGCTCCCTGTTAAAATAATAAAACTTTTGGCCTGCATCATAACAGCTGTAATTACCGTCTGTTTTTTGCCAGAAGTGTAATTGCTTGCATTACGTGACTGTTAATCACATGCCTCTTACTTGCCCTCTTTCCTTTTTTTTTGTTGTTGATTTTTTTACTTTAAGCCCTCTCCTCCTCCCATCTCTCCCTCCCTCTGGGCTTCTGTGGAGAGAAGGCATAAAGAATGAGAAACTTAATCCTTCCATTGAGTCAGATGTGGACCAGTCAGGGGCCTTAGAGGAACATATTCTGGTTCTTTTCATACTGAACACTCACTTTGTTTCATATCATTCAGATGCAAAAATAATTCGTTTTTACTTTTTGTCTCTCATAATTTCTCTGAGCCTAACAGTATTTTTCATGCATTTCTTTTGATTTAGATGATATTTTGTTAAATGGATTCTAAATTGAGCCACTAGTGAGAGGAGTAGATTAATATTATGGTGATGAAAAATAAATAACTCTTCCAACTATACCAGTGGGATGGTTTTAGAGCTGCTGATTTTAGCAGTTATTTTTCAGTTTCTCAGTTATTGAAGTGTTATTTGATTTGAAGGTTATTTGTTGATGACGTCATGCTGTAAGTAATGCATTGTGTGTGGTGTTTTGTGGAATCTTATGTGAGCAGTAATCTTCAGTGATTGTGTTTATTTTCTATTGAAACAATTTTGTTGGTTTTTAAACAATCTTTTTTGTACTTTATTTTTGTAGTTTATCATAGTAGTAGTAGTCAGCCACGTTGGCTTGTATGTAAAAGTACTTCAGAGCTGACAGCAGTACACACACGCTTTGTCCCAACTAAAAGCTGTGTGTATATACAAAATACATTTTACCAGTGTATCACAAAGTTGTTTAATTCATGAAAAAAATGATCAAATTTCTTAATTTTCTCGCTATTTTTCCTGCACAGCTCCAACTACGAATAACAAACTGTGGCCACTGACTCGTTATGAAAGGTCAAGTTCTTAAAATGCTTTTGTGCACTGAATACAGATTTACCAACAAATTAATTTGCTCAGGACAGAAACTAGAGCTCATAATTATTCAGATCATGATCTTAAATGACTGCAAACAAATTATTGTAAGTGCAGCCTGTTCATTTAATACTGTAGGGGAAATAGATTTTTTGTTTTTTTTTTACCGCAGGAAGGAAGAAAGCTCTGCTTAGGGAAACCTAATGTACATTTTCCAATATTTAGTATCTTCTAGTTCCAACCCCCATTTTAATTCCTATATTTTTCCATGTTCCAGTGTCCGGCTTTCACCCTTAAAGGTTTTCAGGCTTTTCTCTTTTTCCCTTCCTTGCTTTTCCTTCACATCTGACATTCATAGCAGGCAATTCACTTGAGTTATTTTCTATAGAAAGCTGATTGCCAAACCCTTTTACCTCTTGTGAGGTGGCACAGTCAGGCCACTTAATATCAATATTCTCTTTGTGGTGAGAGATGGGGGGCAATTGCCCTGAATGTCAGAATAATTGCACACAGCTATCTGTGCACAGGCAATTATATTTGCAGGCACGCAAACCTTGCTTCATCACGCACAGTGATAAACACAATAAGTAGGACATACTCTAAATACACAGATGATGACACGCGAAAACCCACACGCACAAGAGAAATGGGCAGAATGAGGACACACAAAATGGACGTCTCTCACAGATTCAATGTAGAGATCGACTGTGGTGACTTTAAGAAAGCCTTCATTCTTCCACTCATTCAGAAAGCAGCTACCACTCACTGTGGTGGCCTTAGGCTTGAAACTGAAATAAGAGTGAGACGGGTGGACAAACGGGGACGAAGATTGTTCTTCAGATTGATGCTCATATCAGAATTCAAGGCTGAGGACATTATTTGTTTCTCTTTTCTCATCGTACTCCTCTAACTGCTAGGTTGGGATGTTTAAATACGTTCAAGTGTGAAACATTGTTATATAAGTTGCAAATAAAGTAAGTTATTTAAAATTCCAGTTAAGGAGAATAAAAATACAAACTCTTATCTCTCATGCTGTACTCGGAAATCCACAAGCTTTGTAAACCATTGCATTATGACTAAAACAAAATTTACTCTCCTAATTTTATGCATTAAGGGATATACACTCATATGTTGTTTAAGAGTGTCTTTAACACAGCTGAAGAGATGGATGAAGGAAAGACAGGAAATCTGGATTTTTTTTTTTCTGTAGCATGCAAAGTAAACAAAGAGGGAAAAAGTGTATCACATATTTGTACAACATTTATTAGGTTTGATCTGAAATTCTGGCAACTAATACACATTGGTGGGTGTTGAGGAAGAGGCGCTACTTGACTATTTCTTTAGACGTCAAAGGGATTTGGAAGTCATTTTTAATATTAAACTAATATACAGATCATTTTATCTAACTCGCATAAAGCTAACGTTGCCCGTGTGTTGTTATGGACAAACTGCCCAGTCAGACCTTGCATGCAACTAGAAGAAAAGAGAAGATGAAAAGTCTGTACACATGATTCTGTTCGTTTCTGTGCAACACTCAAAACTGTGTCACGCGCTCATGCACCGCTGCATCCATTTACTGGTGGAGCATCTCCCCCATCTGTGGATCTAGAACACGGCAATTGAGAAACGATCAAAATATACTTAGAACCTATGAATTTACACTGGCACGCACATGACACGCACACACGGTTACTGATGCGTGAAGATTTGCACAAATGCACGCATAGTCTGTAAGCACACACACAGGCTTTTGTGGTGATCGATCAACGTAAGTGCAGTGTTTTGTGTTGCATGTACACACATTTCACATGAACACAAAGTCCAGTGATGTGTGCAGTCAGGCTGCATGTTTTGGTCCTTGGCTCCAGAAACTATTAGTTTGTCGTCTCTCTGCTCTTTTTTCATTGTCAAAAATTTGAGATGACATAAATTTAAATATACTTTATTTAAGATCAGTAAACATAACCGTACTTTTGCAACCTGAGAGAGCACAAGAGTTGGATGTTTACAAAGTCACCTACTTCAGAAAATACTGTATCTCCACTTTGCTCAACACAAAATAAATGTTACACTGGTCATTCCTTTAGAATGAATTCTTTATTTTAGCCATTGCTGTTGGATTTATTGTTTTTCCATCTTACAAAGCTGTCATCAGAATTAAGTCTTTGATCAGGGATATGTCAGTGACAGCTGAGTAACAATCAATCACATTTTTCCAATTATTTTGTGGGTTTTAACCAGTACCTTTAAAGGTCATACGTCCTTTTTTCTGACTTTTATGTGCCTCTAAGGGAGCAGTATATAATGTGTACTGTATGAGTATCTGTGTAGCTTGTTTGTTCAATTTGTAGCTCGACCTTCAGAAGTCTGTTTTTGCTGCCCCCTACTTCAAAGCAGTGTTTGGTCAAATGATTACAGCTATGCATATTTCATAAGCTTCTAAACATTAGTGGGGAATGAAGTAGTGGTGTGTGGGTTGCAGCAGAGGCTCAGAGAACACTGTCCTTGCTTTTCCCTTTATACTATTCAATGACTTTTTTAGGTTGAATGCAAGTCCTCTGGTATGTGTTGCTGATAATTTCCAAATTTATTATTGCATATGACAGTCTGTTTGCACATTAATCCATGACTAAACTGTAATGTTTTCACATTGCTGAATGAATTTTCCACATTGTATTAAACTAATATAGTATTAATAATCCAAATGTTTCTTCTTCTTTGTTTGTTTGTTTCCAAAGCCCTTTCATCCGTTGGTAAACCTCGTGTGCAGCGCTGACTTGAGGATGTTCCTCTGTGCCCTGTATGCTCCGGTGTGCACTGAATACGGCCGTTTGTCCATGCCGTGTCGGTCCATCTGTCGGCGTGCCAAGGATGAGTGCCACAAACTCGTGGAGATATTTGGAGTAGCTTGGCCAGACGACATGGAGTGCAGCAGGTATGAGTATTAAAGGGATACTCTACCAGAAAGTTTTTTTTTTTTTTTTTTTTGTCTATTGCCATATTCCTCATAGTTAGATAAATGGGCAAAAGCAATTTGTAAACAGCCCAGCCGTTTTCCTGGTCCGGCAGTACTCCTTTAGCATTAGCTTAGCGTAAAACACTGTAAGTGAATGGCAACAACTAGCATGCTAGTGCCTAAAACTATAAAATGCATATAAACATACATGGGTGCAGGTTTGTTTAAGGCTTAGCTCCAGTCAGAAGTTTGCATCACACTCATCATGAACATTATTGTCAAGCTAAGACTGAACTTTTACTAGTTTCTTTAAGCTTTTGTTTTGTGAAAAGAAGTAAAACATCTAAATCCACATTTTTATCATCAGTTCAGGGGTGCTGCCCTTACTAGTAACTTTCCTTGTGCCAACATAATTTATTCATCTGCAGCGTTAAATTGACCAGCTGTCCAACCAGAAAGTACCAGGACCTCAGGAGACACTTAAGTCAGGAATGTCTGTTAGGGATTTCGTTCACCAAGCTGGCTGTTAGGAATGTTTAAAGTGTTCATGTCTCTCTCATGTTTTCAAAGTAACTGTCTGATCTGTCACAGCCTGTCTTTGTTCTGTTCAGGTTTTCTCCCTTCAGTTATTGGGCTGTCAGTTACGTGAATAACCGATTGGCTCTTCAGTGTAGCAAGTTAGTTCACGAGAAACGAGAGGGCCGTAACAACACCGAAACGCTGAATCAACATTTCACACGCAGTTTCTTATCATTTGTCATCTTCATCTGTCCAAAACGAGCATTACTTTTCTGACAAAGCTGAAGATGGAGTGGTTTTTTGCTCACACAGTTAATGTGAAGGAAAACAGCCTATTGTTGTTTTTCTTAACACTGATTTGCTGTGTTTTTGTCAGAACTTTTTAAAAATTTTCACAGTTCACTTAAAAGTCCAGGCTTTTCTGGATGCCAAATCTGTCTAAACCTGTTGTATTCAGTGTGTAGGATGAGAGCTTGGGTGTTTTGTGGTTTTCTACGATGGAGATTGTGCAACACAATGTACTTATTGAGGGTTTGTTTTCTAATGAAGAAGCTTTTACTCAAATAACATCTTATGATGATGTTCTATACTGAAGCTATGTATAAAGCATGCATGATGGTTTGTCTTGTTTAGATTCTGTCTGCAGATCTTTGCTAAACTGTCATCCAGCAGCTATTTGTTGACTTTTTTTGACTTGATTGAATTTAAACATGTAGAATGTTGTTTTCTGTCTTACAATCAATGTTTAAAATATTCAGGTTTTGTTGAATCTGTTACTTGAGATGAGAATACAGCCCTATAGAAGCCATTTGTCCTAACATTGAAGCATTTTTTTAAAGCTAAATTTGATGTGTGATTAATATAAAGCAATATCTCAGAAGTTTGTCGCTGACATAGTTGTTGTTTTCCAGGTTCCCAGAGTGCGATGAACCCTATCCTCGCGCAGAGGACCTGCTAACAGGCTCTGAACCCACAGACCAGTCATCCAAGACTGTCCAGAGGGATTATGGTTTCTGGTGCCCCAGAGAGCTCAAGGTTGACCCAGATCTGGGTTACACCTTCATGGGAAGGAAGGACTGTTCTGCTCCTTGCCCCTCAATGTTCTTCAATATGCAGGAGCTGACCTTCATGCGATACTTCATCGGAATCGTCTCCGTTGTTTGTCTGTCTGCAACGCTCTTCACTTTCCTGACCTTCCTCATTGATGTTACAAGGTCTGAATATGGTTTAGTTTCTGTCATCAATGTTTTCCTGATCACATCTGATATAAAATTAAGTTCAAAATTAAAATTATTGGTAGCAGACCAATTTAAAGACATAAACACATAGAAACTGTATAAAGGAATGAAGTCTTGTTTCCTCATAGATTCCGGTATCCAGAGAGGCCAATCATTTTCTATGCTGTGTGTTACGTCATGGTGTCACTGGTCTTCTTCCTGGGTTTCCTTCTGGAGGACAAAGTAGCATGTAATGCAGTCAGTCCTTCTCAGTTCAGAGCTTCAACTGTTACACAGGGTTCTCACAACAAGGTGAGATTTTAAATCATCTCAAACACATTTCTCTCATTTACTCAAAAACTCAGACGTTGGATTTTATCGTCTCCTGTCACGTGGTCAGTTAAACAGACGTTCTTCCCACTGTTCTCTCTCAGGTGTGCACACTGTTCTTCATGGTCCTGTATTTCTTTACCATGGCTGGCAGCGTGTGGTGGGTCATACTGACGATCACTTGGTTCCTGGCCGCTGTGCCTAAATGGGGCAGCGAAGCCATTGAGAAGAAAGCCCTCCTCTTCCATGCTGTTGCCTGGGGCCTCCCAGGGGCCCTGACTGTCACCCTGTTGGCCTTGAATAAAATCGAGGGAGATGGGATCAGCGGAGTGTGTTTCATAGGCCTGTATGACATCGATGCCCTGCGGTGGTTTGTTCTGGCACCGCTCTGCTTCAATGTGGCGGTGAGTAGAGTTGGAGGAATAGTGAGTGGATGGGTAGTTGAAAGAAGGGATGAGTGATGGATGGATCGTTGAACAGATTGAGTGGATGATATTTTACAAGCATGCACTGTAGGAAACATGGACAGATAAATAAATGATGGGTGAATGGATGAGTGTCTGCCTCTTTAGGAAATAATGGTTCTTTGTAATCTGTATTTTTTTGTGTCATGTACTCATGAATCTTCATTTGTTCAGGTTGGCGTCTCCCTGCTCTTAGTGGGAATTATTGCTCTGAATCGGGTACGCATGGAGATTCCTTTGGAGAAAGAAAACCAGGCCAAACTGGTCAAGTTCATGATTCGAATGGGAGTGTTCTCTGTGCTCTACCTCCTTCCCTTGTTTACTGTGATTGGTTGCTACGTCTATGAACACACCTACCGAACAATTTGGGAAACGACATGGATGGAAGAGAACTGCAGGAGTTATCACATCCCCTGCCCATTCAAGGTAAAAACAACTCTTATATATTAGCTCCCATTTAAACAACATGAGACATCATGTGACCTATCACCAGTGTCCATTAAGACTGTATAAAATAGATTGAAATTTGTCTTTGGTTTAAACTACCATATTGACCATAGGACATATAACATAGGATGACCCTGATTATAAGACGACCCCCCTTTTATTCAAGACTGCTCTTCAGAAAAAAAGACAAAATTCACTCTTTTATTGAAATTTTGAGAAAATCATTTAAATATTATCGTAATTACAGACTGCTTTAATATTTGCTTATTAATCAGGGGTTACACACTTTATATTAAAGAGAAGTGGGAAAAAGAGGGTAATCTGGTAATCACAGAGGACAGCTGGGATCACATATGTAAGACACAATGGGTTACAACTGGATTGAATGTATGGCGCGAATTTTGTTGGAAAAACACAATGAGGTTTTTCATGACCACAGTTCAGAAAAGGTACCGAGGCATCGGAGATTCTTGTTGGAGATGCGGGGGGGTTGGTGCCAACCATTTCCACATTTTTTGGGACTGCAGAGTTATTTTTCCATATTGGTCCAGAATTCATGAACATATACAGAATGTCTTTGCATTTGTCTTTCCATTTACTTTTGAAACTCTTTATCTAAGTAATATAACAACTAATCTGGACTCCAAGGACAAGAAGCTTCTACACATCTTACTGGTGGCCAGTAAAAAGGCTCTAACGAGGAGATGGCTCAAACCTCAACCACCAACAACCGAGGACTGGATAGACATTGTGCACCAGATCTATGTAATGGAAAAACTATCTTTTTCGCTTAAACTACAAAAGGACACCTTCTATAGGATATGGTCCAAGTGGACGGAATATGTTAAGCCGGTCAGATCGGATTTTCTATGAACACTGCTGCTTTTTATTAATAGGGATGAACAGATTTAAAAATAGAATTGAATATTTGTAGAGTATGGTATTAGTTGGGCTTCCCCGCCACTCACACCCAAGTTCTGATGTTCTTTTTTTATTTCTTATTTTTGTTTTTTAAGAAAAAAGTAAAAAAAAAATGGTTAAGCAACATAACATACTTCAAATGTTGAGTAATTGCAAAATTTAATATGCTTTCTCAATAAAAGTTGATTAAAAAAAAAAATCAGGGGTTAAAGTTCTCTGTGGCAACATATTTCAGTAAATTGGAAAAATGACAAAAACGTTATGTTTAATCTCTGGGCTCAGTCTCCCTTCCTCCCTCCCCCTCTCTTTCGCTCTCTCACTCTGAGAGTGTGTGTGTGTGTGTGTGTGTGTGTGTGTGTGTGTGTGTGTGTGTGTGTGTGTGTGTGTGTGTGTGTGTGTTAGGGCTGCACAATTAATCGAATTTTAATCGTGATCAAGATTTTGGTGGCCACAATTAAATGAACCTGATTGTCATTGATATTTCATTCAAATTGCGAGCTCTTCTACTTGCCTCTACATCACACACCGCCTGAACCAGTAGTCTGCCAACCACAAGGGGGCGAACGCATGGCTAAAGCTTCCTTAAGCTGCCAAAATAAAAACCGCCCACAAGCCACTCAGCACTGTAGCAGCCAGTCACACATTACGGCAGCAGCAAGTTGGACTGATGAGAGCAAGTCATGTCTGGAATGGAAAATGCTGCAGCATCTGGAGATGAGGTAGCTGGTAAACCAGACTATATATTTGTGCTGACGGTCTAGTATACTAGGCTAGTATCCATTTTCTTCACAAAGACACGCAGAAATAACAGACGCAATATCTTTTTATTTGACCAAAGATATGTGTCCTATCAATACAGTGAGCAATGAAGGCTTCAGAAATTTGAGTATTTGAGGGGAGGTTTGCATTATTTATAAATATAAAATTATTTGAGTTTTTCCATTGTTTTTTTTTTTTTGCATTATTTATCATATACTCTAAAGTTTTATTTTTCACAGAAAAATGTTGCAACATTGTTTATAACTGGCGCAATAAAACAGATTTTACCAGACAGGATGAATGATCGTGATTAATAATCGTGATTACAATATTGATCAAAATAATTGTGATTATTATTTTGGTCATAATCGTGCAGCCCTAGTGTGTGTGTGTGTTGGGGGGTGGCAAACAAATATACGTGAGACGGACGAGGTTCTGAGGAAGAACGCATGTGTAAATTGAGCAACGCGAGCCCTCACCTGTACAGAGTCCACTCACGCTGAAAGCACCTGCACCGGGTCCAGTAATCCCAGTCTGACCACCGAGGAGTTGGTCCAGTGTCTGCTCGGTACGAGGAGGTGTCAGCTCGGTACGAGAAACCCATACCCTACCCTTATCTGAAAAGAAAAACCAGTACCGAACCAAGCTGAACCCATACTAGTCTGAAAACGCCAGAAGTGGACCTTGCTGCCATTGGACTTCGCCATCGGGCCTCCGAGACCTCTCGCGGTCTGAGCTGCTTCCTGCTGCTGCTGCTTTGACCAAAAAGCATGCGCCCTCTGCTGGTGGGGTCGTGTAATTACTATGCCGCGATTATAAGACGACACCCCCCTTTTCACATTATTTTCAATGAAAAAAACCTTATATTCGGGTCAGTACGGTATATACTTGAATCTAATTTTAATTTTTTCTGTCATTGTGATATAAATATTTGTTCAATAGCTCCTAAAATTACACTTCACATTTGTCTGAAATTTCACACCTTGCAAGGAGCCATCAGTCTTATTTAAACACTGGAAACGACACAAACTCTTGACAATTTAAAAACAATTACAAACTTTTCATTCACCCACATAATAAACCACTAAAATTGGCTTGTGTGAAGTATTCGAGTGCCAACTCCTGATGAATAGATGACAGATGAGATCAGATCAGGAAAAAAAGTGTTGAATATGTTGATCCTCACTGTGGTGATGTAAACAGTAGAAGAGATTCTCACTGCAGGCATTAAAAACATGGGGGTGAAACACGTGGATGATCAACAGAGCAGAAAGATTAGGTGAAAATAAAAAAGGTGAAATCTCAAATTTTTCAGGAAAATGGGATTTAACCATTTTAAAATCTGGGAAAATAATCACACTGTATGGAAAGAAAATCCAAACAGTTTCAAACTGAACAGATTCATCATTGAATGAGTGTATGAGTAACAGAGAGCTGGTTAATGGGTGTGCTGTGTGGATCATTAGCTCACCTATTGCAGCGCTCCAGTCTGACTCTAAAATAAAAACAATCTTAGTTTTGCTCCAGGCTTCTTTGTCTCCGTGTCTTTCACTTTTTTTTGACTGATTTCACACGCTTTCATCTTTCCGTCTCCTCTTTCTTTCTTCCCTCTCCTCCTTCCTCAGCTGGTGTCTCTTTCTCAGGGCTTGCTCTGTCATGCTCTGCTGCCTGTTCTCTAAGAGGGCTTTGTAGCTGTTATGAAGAGCAGAGGGAGTGTAGTCTTTTATACAGTCTGCTGCTAAATTAATAATGAGAATAATGAACCTGACTCAAATACACCAAAAAAAAAACCCTGAAAAGTAGTGAATGTGCTTCCCACATAGAGAGACTGTGTTCATGTTTTAGTTTAGTATTACATCAGTGTGGTTCCAGACAAATGTTGGCTCCCATGTGACGAGCTGTATGAGTGTGGGGAGGCAGGTGCAACCGCTTGTGTTACTTGTCAACGTATGTGTTCATGTCTCTATCTCTGAGTGACCTCATGAAGGCCGACCTCCATTACGAGCGTTTGGCTTTGGAATTTCATTATATTGCTGTCATTCGATCTTTTCTCTTGGGTGGGTTCTGTGTTCAGATGACTGCATGTGTAGCAGAGCTACAGTTTAACGTTTGTATCAAACTGGAGATTTAGTGCATATTGTTCAAAAGGTGGTCATTTATCAAAAGCTTTAGGTTTTTTTTTATTGCAGGACTTTTTTTTTTTCATTTTGAGTAAAGAGGGTTCCTCATTTTAAAAGTTGGCACATTTTCCAGAGGTCTTAATGAAATGTTCCTGTCATTTTTTAGTTGGAATATTTAGTTGTTGAATTAACAGTGTGTTCGTTACCATTTCTTCATAGTGATGTTTTTACCTTTAGACAAAGCTATAAAACAAACTTCCTGTTCCTGCTTTCTGATTCTGTTTCTAACGTCGGCGCAGGAGGTTTGGAGAACATTTAGACATGTGGATTTAATAAAATGCACAAACCTGCCACATTTAATTTTGATCAAAACAGAGACCCTATAAACTACTGCCCTCTAGTGGAAGATGTAGCAAAGTTTAGATAAAGAAAAAAGCTGGTTGTTCTCAGCTGCTGAAGCTTAAATGTTTTTCATCTTCAATCATTTAGAAATGACTACTTCAATATCAGTGCTGAATATTTTTGGCCTTGTGGCACTCAGTACTCTTATTTTACTGTTTAACCATTGAGGAAGCTTGTTTTTATTACTGTTGAAGTTTACTTTGCTTGCTCTTCTTTCAGTCTGATTATATCTTAGTTTGTTGATTGGCCTTGATAGAATGATTGTGGAGTTAATGATGATATATTTGTGTCACTCTTAGGTTGAGCAGACCAGCAAGCCACTCATGGTTTTGTTCTTAATTAAATACCTGATGATGCTGGTGGTGGGGATCCCTTCAGTTTTCTGGGTGGGCAGTAAGAAGACCTGCTTTGAATGGGCCGGCTTCCTGCATGGACGCAGACGTAAGGAGTAAGTAGACACCGAGTGTGTAGCAGATGATCAATTTTCACTCCCCCAAAAGGAGACAAATAAATGTTATCCAAAAAATAAAGCCTGGACAAAATAAGCTGTAAAAACCAGATCCCCACATGCAGTAAATGTAGTTAAATGAGATTATTTCTTAATGAAAACATTTTGCACCTCTTTGAACCCTGAGGTAATGTTCAACTTCTGTATTTGAGGAAACACATTGATGCGTTGTGATTTTGTTATCAAAACGGATCTACATTCTTAATTTCTTCCATCTTCTCTCTTAAGCCGGCCTCCTCATCCCTCATTATTTCTGCCTGATACATCTGTTATCCTTCCTCAAACCTTTTTTACTTTTCCTCTCTGCAGCAGTGGGGTGAATGAGTCCCGACAGGTGCTTCAGGAGCAACCAGACTTTGCCCAGTCTCTGCTGCGTGAACCAAACACGCCCGTCATTAGGAAATCCAGAGGGACGTCCACTCAGGTCAGATTTCTATTTTATTTATTGCTGCATTAAGCAAGTTTTTTTTTTTCACAAGCAGTCACTTTGAGAAAATTCAATCATGATCAATACCAGTATAGGATGTTCGTAGCTGCAGTGAAAATACAGCTCCAGGGGCTTTTGAGATAAATATGCTACTGAACAATTCACAAGCATGTAGGTTTGGAGTACTCACTATTTTTACTGAATAGCTTTGATTTCTCCTCCTCCTGTAGGGCACCTCTACACATGCCTCCTCCACCCACTTGGCAGCTCTGGATGACCTTGATGAACCAGTCAGGAGTCACCACGGACACCCTGCATCAACCAGAAGCAAACCCAGCAGCGCCCACAGCAAGGCCAGTTACCATGGCAGCCTGCGCCGCACTAGAGATGACAGGTAGAACAGAACCCCCACACCGTCTCACTCTTTTCTACCCATTGCTCCTCTTATACTCTTTTTGTCTCCACCTCAGGAGTGATTCTATAGCTTACAGAGAAACACAGGAGCGCAGTTTCCATGGCAGCATGCCCCGTCTGGACCACCCGCTCTCCACTCACAGCAGCTTGCATCAGATAGAAAGTCACTCGAGGCGCAGCAGCCAGCGGGACGTTTCTGAGGTACCACCCACCCTCATCACTCACGGCACCACAGCAAGTGACGTCCAAGCTGCTGAGAACGACGGCACCAGTGCCTGAGGGAAACCCCAGGTTCAAACCCAAATGTTTGGTGTTCAGTGTTTGACTTTCTGAAGATGGAGAATGTACCAGTGAGTGTTTACAACCTGTGTGGCTTCATGCAAACAGTTCAGATGGTAAACATGAGTGATCTCATGTAGTCCTTTTGCTGTAAGCCAGACTGAGAGGCTCCATCAGAAAAAATCCACCACTTCAGACTTTTGGTGCCATGAGCTAGACTTTGGCATAATTCAGGGAAAGTGTTGGAAAACCAGGACCTGCCTAAAGGTTGTAAAAAAGGCTGTTGCACTTCTTAGTTAAACCTGTTTTCAGCAGGTGTGCTCTGTATCATTCAATGGATGAGTTTGTAGGTTAAACTCTTGAGTTGCATTTCATCCTAAAGGACCTACGTGAGGATAGTGTGAGACTCTGAACACTGCCGAGTATTGCTTTTTAACAATCTTAATTACCTTGTCCAGTCTTAGTAACGTGTCTCTTCAGAGTGGCTTTTTTTCTGGACTGCAGCTCTTAGTGATGTTTGTCTTTCGGTAACTACTGAGACAAACATGGGCCTAACAGAATGACGGACCTCTGTTTAGTGAAAATATTTTATACTGTGAAAGTCGTCAGCTGCTTGAATTGTGTGTGCACATGAGACAGAACTCTAAACATGAGTTGATAGATTTTTTTAAACTTTATTTTTTCTTGCAAGCATCAAAGAGGAAGCTGAAAAAGTGCAACTTAAATGGGGCGTTGTCAGATGGACAGGGCAGCTTTAACAACTCAACCAGTATTTTCAGTGTTTACTTTTCCATCTTCAGGGAAAAACAAGAAAAGAAAATTGCATTCCAATTTAACCTGAATAAGAGCTAATTAACTGACAAATGAGTTAACCTTCCTTACTGACTGAAGTGTTGATTTTAAAACATCATGAGGCTGAGCTTCTTTGGGGTCTGCTCTGTTTTGAAGTGTGGAATATTTGCTCATGTCCTGTGTGTTAAGTGTCTATTGTAAATGTTTGTTTGATTCCCTATTGAGATGTAATTAACCTACCTCACCTGTACCTTCAGCTTTTTCTTCGACCTGTATTCACACAATCAGACAGGTAACAGTTGTTTTACTTGTATCTGACCTGGCCAAGTCTACCTCCTCAGTTCAAGCCCTGTAACTTTTTCACTTCTGTCTCGACTAAAACAGTGAGATGGCTTCACACAGGTGAATAAAGACTGCCTTGATGATAGCAATTATCTCAAAAGTATTTCCAACAGGTCAGGTCTGTTTGTTGGTTTCTCATGACCAGCTGCCTTCATCTGTTGTACATGTGTTTTCTGTGTGAGCTTTTCTTGGACCTACAGCTACTGTCTGTCATGGCTGCTTATAGAAGCATTAACCGCTGTGCTTTGTAACAACTTTTGGTTGCATTAGGCATTCATTCTGAGCAATGACTACTATTGTGATGGCTCAATAACTTTGTGAATTTTGAAAACTTCTTGATTTAATTTATTTGCAGTTTGAAACTGTAACATTTGAATACATTCTAATAAACTTTTTTTTCATTACTTCACTTTGTTTCTTTGCTAACAGACCTAATGGTTGACTCAGTTCTACATCAGTGATGCCTTTCACTTTATATCTGGTGTGTTCGAAGTCAAAAATATTTACAGCTTCAAGACCAGATTCCTGACCGTTCACGTTTCCGACGGACGATGGTGGCTACATCCTGTTTGAGTGTGGAGACGCTCTGGTCCAGCTGCTCTGAAAAGTCTCTCAACAGACGACTCTGCTCATCCACAAACAGTCTGAGCCCCAGCAAGTCTGACTCCTCCTGCAGAACAAATGCATCGTCTAAGTATTAAGTTACTGAGCTCTGCTGTGTTTCAGATGATGCATACGTACACTTGGTTTGTGTCTGCGCAGGCGTTGCAGCTGACCCTTTACTGAGGTCATACTGTGGTAGAAAACCTTCAAAGCCCGAGCAAACTCCGCATCACAGCTGGGACGCACCGACCGACCACGCCCTCCTAAAACCAGAGGAGAAAACGTGGATTTGTGATGGCACAGCATTCGTAACACTCAACTGTTTATGTACAGAAAATGGTTATTACCATTCCTAGCTGTGCAGAGTTGTTCTCTCAGACTGTCATTTTCTTTCCTCAGTGAGACATTAACGCTCTTCAGTTCCTCCAGGTCTTGTTGAAGAGCTCGGACAGAACAGCTGAGCTCAGCAGAGTCCACTACCTGCAGCACACACACCCCAAAAAAAGTTTGTCTGCTGTAGGCATAAAAACATTTTATACATAACGTCTAACTCACCTCAGCTTCTGATGGAATGGACTCATCGATGATGAAGATGCCCCCTGTTGTCATCCTCACCGATTCCAGAGAAGAACTCAAAGGAGAGCAGCCCTCTGAGACACAAAAGCAGTCCTGTTTCACATTACTGCTGTAACTTACAAGTCATTTTGTTTAAAAAAAATTTAAACTATTGAAGCCTTTGAATAGTCCATGACTTTATCCTCACCTTGAAGACCCCAGAGCTCCAGCACCACAGCGCTGCTCTGCAGGTAGTCCAGCAGACGCTGGGAGGTGTGGAAGGAGGCGAAGTGGACCCGGTGATCCAACAGAGGATTGACATTGTGCCACACAGCTGGAGTGTAGAGGGGCTGGCTGCAGTCAAAAAACCTGAAACTAAAAGTTTCACACATCACCCTGAGTCTAGGTAAGGTTTGTTCCCCTCCCTTCATGTGACACCAAGTTCATGCCTTACCCAATTTGGATCCCTCGATTGCGGGCCTCTCTTATCCAGCGAACCCCACAACACTGATCCAAGATCAGCTGGAAGTCCAGTCTCCGACCCAGTACCTCAGACGGATCAATCAGGATGTTGTCCTCACCCAGAGGGCTGGAAAGTTTAAACACTACATTATTGATCTGTGTTTTTATTAATGTGAAAGGGAGTGTGTCTTACAGTCCAGTGGAAGTACAGAGGACCAGCTGTACTTGTAGGATGGCCTCCTCTGTGCCCTCTGACCCCAACACCTGCAGTTAAAGGATACCAGCCATTAATTCATCCATCATTATTGATGGCTGTGTGTTGGAATCATACCAGAGTACCTCTAGTTGCTCTTCCAGGGAGATATGGAAGGCCAAAGACTGAAGCCAGAGGTGAGCAGTGCCCAGGAGCAGAGGCTCAACTGGATCCCAGAATGGGTCTTCATCCCTGGGTAACATAATGGCTGAGAGTCCCTCTGCTCTCTGACAGCAGGAAGTTAACAGGTCACACGATCATAGTGGACAGAAATGCTACAATTTTTTACACAGCTTCTAAACAGCTTTTTGGTTTGTGCAAAACAACGCAAGCAACAATCCAAACGTACGTCATCCTGGCTCTGTTCAGCCTGGAACTGCTGGTAGACCTCCTCCATCAAAAACTTTCGGTTGACAAACTTGGTTTTGGACCACATCCAAACCTGGAGAAAGCGAAAATGAATACAAATTCTTAAGGAGCGTTCATAAAAATGATCCAGAAGAAAAGCTGAAACTATACCTGCCTGTTTGCTTCCTTTAGAGGTGACTCGAACAACAATGTCCTTCTGCAAGTCGTGACCTCTGGAGTCGGACAGCGCCAGGTTCTTGATTTCCAGTTTGAACTCGACTCCCTAAAAACTCAGGACGTTAACATTGTTCTCACACAACCACAGACGTGTATCAGCGTTACTGAATGTGCAAACATCTGTTAGCATGACCATGAGTGACCTTATTCAGTTCCTGGCTCATCTGGTTAACCTCCGCCACCATGGGCATCAGTTTGATGTAGTCGTAAAAGACAGCCAGCAGACTGGGGTCCTTCTGACTGGATCCAGCACCGGACTCACCTAACCACACAAAGGGTTCTGACAGGTGCTTGAAATAATTTAAAATGCTTAAAAATTTAAGCTTTAAAAAACTAAAATAAGATTGTTTCTTAGAGTTTGTCATGGAACATGAAAATACTCAATATAAATTACTGTAATTGGATTAATTTGTAATAAACAATACGAGCTGGCTGGAGCGCCACACGAGGGCGAGTTCTGTCATGCATCCAAATCCTAACTTTCTACCCTTTTAAGAGTTGATGTTAATATGATAGAATAAGAAGCTCTAAAGAGTGTGAATAAAAAATATAATGCAAATCAATTATAAAGAGATTATATTGCATTTATGAAATTTGCTTTAAGTTTAAACTGAAGCAAACCCTCTGCTGGTCACTGGGATCCATTTGGGCTTAAAATAGTAAAACTCCAGTGAAAACTAAATTATACTCTGACTGGATAAATACCCAAAACCATTCTGCTTTAATAAAAAAGATCCAAAATTATGATTTAACATCACAAAATGTGTGTTATTCACAATAACATCTGCTTTTGAAAGGTCAAGGAAGTGAAAAAAATGTTTTGAGCATACATGTGGTGTGCAGATTGTCACCTTGATTTTAGCAAAAGATGTGAAAAGCCTGTAAATCCCAACCAGCAGGTCCTCCTCCTCCTCCTCCTCCTCCTCCACTCACCCAGGTGGATGCCCTCAGCAGCAGCCAGCTCAGACTGGAAGTAGTCGTAGTCGTAGCGGCTCCAGTCGTCGGCTCCCCGTTCAGAAGGAAAACCGATGAACAGGTAAGTAGAGTTTGAACCCAGAATGAGACGATCCTAATAAAAAAATACATCAACATGTTTGAAATGTGTCTATTTTTAGTCATGTTACGTAACTGGATCTTGTGCAAAGACCAACCAGGTGCTGCAGCTCAGTTGTCTGGTAGACGATGTTCCCATTGACAATGACCTTTGACCCTGCGGTGGGAGTCAACGTAACGTGCCGCTGTTCGTTCCTGAACACAGCATGACGCTCCTGGATCCTGATGAAGAAAAAAAACATGTCCTTCATTTGTACCGTGGTTTCTGATGTTTCTTTACTTGCACTTGGTTTTCATTTGTTGTGTAACAAATTTTTTTTTTTTAAATCACCCTAGGCCCTTGATAGAGATGGATCTTGAAGAAGAGTCAGTGAGTCCAATGTCCCACTCACCTGGAAGACAAAGGAGCTTAACATTCCTGTGTCCAACAAATAACTGAATTACATGGTTGTTAAAAAAGAAAAAATAATTTAAATCAAAACTGACACCTTCTGAAAAGTAACCTGGACTAAAACATGAGACTTGTCTGACATAATGCAGACTGACTAACCTTCCTGAATGAAAAGCTTCACCACTCCAGACAGCTGAGCGTCCTCATTGATGTTCAGGATGTAAGGATGCATCTGCATCATCCTCCTCTCCTGAGTTTAGAGAGACAAACACTCTATGAACACCAAGAACAGAATAAAAATACAAAATCCCTGCTAACCAATATTTAAATAGATCAAATTCTAAAACTGCGGTACCTGTGTGATGTTGGCATACTGCTGCTCCCAGTCCTTCAGCGCCTCCTGCAGGTGTTGCTCCCACAGAGTCTGGATGGCTCGGATCTGGAGCTCGTTGTGGGTCAGCAGCTGTCGAAGCTCCTCTGGAAACAAACAGACGTGGACACAATTGTTGGTACCCTTCGGTCAATGAAAGAAAAACTCACAGAAATAACTTGAACCTGACAAAAGTAACAATAAAAATTATATGAAATTTAACCAATGAAAAGTCAGACAGCTTTTCAACCATGCTTCAACAGAATTATTAATATTTTCTTTGGATTTGGAGCGAAACCACTTTGTATGTCAGAAGGTTTAATGAAAGTAGATAGCAAGCTAATAAACTATTAAAGTAAAACTGCATTTTAAAATAATTTTAATTAAAACTTATGTTTTTATCAAACGGTCAATGAAAATTATGACTGATCTTGTAATATTAGTGTCATTCTGTTGTGGAAACTCCATGCTTGTATAGTAAAAACGTGAATGAGGAAACTCCTCTTTCCAATTGTTTACTTGAATGTAAATAATATAAGTTATTTGGAGCCACATGTGGCCCAACCCTGTCCTGTTAGGAGCTGATACAGAAACTCCTTTATAAACCAAAACCAACTCCTCTAGTAATGAAATTTATGTTTGAAGTCACCTCATGTTTTAAGTTTTATTGGGTAACTGAGTAAACCACCAGCTGTGATCACTGCACCAGGACTCTGTCTCCCCTCTTTATGTCTGATTATTTCTCTTTTTCTGTCCAGCCACCCCTCAGGAAGCTGAGTCGAGACTTGTGTTGCGTTTAAACCCTGATTCTTACTAGACTCGTCGCTGGCTCTGCGTCCCTCCTGACCCATTCGACTCAGTTTCTGCAGCAGTCTGGCGTTTTCAGCCTTCAGCTCTTTGACGAGGCGCTCAGTAGGGCTCTCGTTCACCACAGCCCTGTTCTGAATACGCTTTGCCCTGAAGATAAATGTAACGAGATTTTTTTTTAAACGGAACTGGAGATGGTGTTTTTAGGACGACACGATTCACATCGTTTGTGTAAATGACTGATGTACCTCTCAGCGTAGCGAAGCGTGGAGAGAGACTCTTCATAGCAGATATCTGCAGGACTCAGGGTGGCAATCTGGAGAATTTATAGCAGCTCATCAATAATAAACCATTTGTCAAGTTTCTACTAGGTGTCTCTTTACCATGACAGTGCGACTGTTGCCTCCCAGTGCAGACTGCAGCAACTTAGTGAGAATGGAGTCTCTGTAGGGGATATGAACGACCTTCTTCCCCACCGCCACATCAGCCAGAGCACTGAAAGAAAGATGGATGGGTTAAAGAACCTGACGAACCAAACTACAGGAAACCACAAACCAACCTGATGACGTTGCCCAGAGTGGTGAGGCTCAGGTTGATGGCTGTTCCCTCTTTGAGTCTGTCGGCTTCTGAACCCGATGACCTCTGACGCTCGCTGCCAGCCAGGTCCACTAGGTTAATGTTGGACTGCTTTGTGATGCTCTCTTTAGAAAAGATCTGATGGGATCATTTTGTCAACTCGCTCAAACTTTACTAACGATGCAACAAATTATTTGAGACAAAACCAAGTAAATGTGATTTTAAAAAGTACCAGAGCTGCTTTGATAAAGTTTGTGCAAAAATAAATAAAATGCAGGAACAGGTGAATTTCTTTTACCTGTTTGAGCTGTAGGATAAGGAGCATGTGTGAGCGACTGCTGTTGGCGTTCATGTGAGTAGCAGCTGTGGTTCGAGTCCTGGTTCCCTGATCCATCAACTGCTCCACCTGCAAACAGTTTAGAAATTCCAAGTCTTCATTTCCCTTTGAGCACACAAAACAACCAATTTATATTGTAACTAGCAGTGAATATTCCTGAAGTCAAAGACTTTAAAGTAACTCCACAACAATAAATAATCTTTAAATTAGAAGTTGAACAGAAGCATAAGAAATAAAAACTTGTTTTGATGCTTTAAAAAGGTCTGACCTGTTGAGTTTACAGAGCTTTGATGGTGATTTTATTTAAAACTCTAAATACAAATGTAAGTAATTGTTCTCTTCAGTTGCCACTGGATTATTTAGAAGTTTTTTCTCTGAGCAGATCAGGTCTCAGACCCCCACTGGTCCTCCACAGGGCTGTGTGCAGACCCCCCTACTCTTCACCCTCTGCATCATTCACTCCACTAACATTATAATCTAATTTGCTGCTGATGACACCATTATTATCAGGATGAGACAGAGCAGCTGTTGGGTGGTGCAGCAATAATAAGATGATCTTTAACTCCACCAAAACCAGGAGCTGAGGAGAAACAGGACATTTCTTCAGCAGGAAAAGGTTTACATTTCAGGCTCCTGAGGGAACATTTACTGATCAGACTGCATTTAGTGTTGCTGTACATTTGGCAACAGCAGTAATATTCTAGTAAATGACTGGTGTCTGTAAATTTTGCTACAGTTTTGTACCTGTGGTGCACTCTCACAGGGGATTGTACGAAGACCTTCCACATAAAAACCTCTCTGCATCTCCTCTCTGACTCTGAGTCCACCTGGAGTACGAGACCCTCGAGACAGCAGGTCCACCACCTGGACAGAGGAAAGATAAAAGACTTTTACTCGTCTTTAAAAGTAACTGAATGATTACAACCAAGAGGAAAACAATTACAAATAATCTGTTGAACAGAAGTCAAATAAAAAATGAAGAAATTTTACAGAAAAGTACTTGCCTGCTCATTATAGATCTCCAACATACTGAAAAAGACCTGTTAATGCATCAAAAACAGATAACATTTCCATCACTTATAACAGGACTGACCTCATGATGATGATGAAGAGAGCACCTTCTGTCAGAAACTAAATAAATCCAAAACAAAACCCTTTAGCTGTTTATAGAAGAGTTGGGTTTTGTGCCTCTATACTTTTACCTGACACTGTCTGTTTTCTTGGTTTTTTCTGATTGTTTGAAACAGCCGATCACAGAGTTTAGGGACCAGGCCTTTGTTGGGCCCGTAGCCCATCATGGAGTAACTCTTCCCTGATCCGGTCTGGCCGTATGCCAACAGCGTAGCGTTGTAACCCTAAACAGGTCAGATCAGTGACATTATTAGGACATTTTGAACACAACAGCATGAAGTGTTTAAAAGTGAAATAAAGACACACCTGCAGTGCATTCTCCAGAATCCCTTCTCCCAAATCCAGGAACACACTGTTCTGGAAGTTTAATGACATCTCATGAGCAACTAGTGCAAACTTTCTCTCTCACGCTATGAAGAACATTGTTTCACTGCATGTGGTGAATGCCTGTTGGTGCCGACCTGGTCAGCATATCGTCCCCCCGGCTCTTCAGGAACGTACAGGCCACTGTGGTCTCTAGTGAAGCTGCTGTGAGACCAGTAGGCGTAATCGAAACAGAATGACCGTCGGTTCTGAGAGTCACGCGGGTCCTGGATACTGATGGAGGTCGAAACCATGGAGACGATACAGCGGCTGCCTGCATCCCTCTCTCTCTGCAGGGAGGAAGAATCAACAAACCAAACAAATAACCGGAGAGAGAGAAAACCTGTGGGGTGTTTGATGTTTCATACACATATTTTTATTTTTCAAAAATACAAATAAAATCCTGATGCCCTTCAGGGTAAGTACATGTCGCTACCTATAGGTTCGTACAAGAAGAGAGAAATAGCAATAACCCACGGACACAAGAACGAGGCACACCAGTTTTTACATTTCATAAAAATTTATATTTTTAATGGAAAAGTATAGAATTTTAAAAATTGCTTCCAGGTTATGTGACCAGGAGACTCAAAAATAATTATTACTTGTGTTCCTAAACTGTACTAATGAGACACAGCAGTTTGACATATTTCATAAAATTTAAAAAATTTTTAATTAATATATTTTTTTAGAATTTTGTTCAATAGCTTCCAGGTCATGTGACCCAGAGACTCAAAATCAATTCCTAATTGGGGTTACTAAACCTGAGTAATGAGACTGCAGTTTTTACCATATTTCATAAAATGTTATATTTTTCATTGAGATCTTCATGGAAATAGAATTTTCTTCAATAGTTTCTAGGTCATGTGACCAAAAGTCCCCAAATCAATTCCTGATTGTGTTTCTAAAGTGGCCTAATGAGACATCAGTTTTTAGCAAATTTCATAGAATGTCCAATTTTGTTTAAAAATTTTATGAAAAATTATTTAATTTTCTTTAACAGCTTTCAGGCCATGTGACCAAAAGTCTCCAAGATGCTAACAAGATGATAATTTCAACAAAAGAGGTTAGGTTAGACATTTAAAGTGCTTCTTCGACACTTCTCCACTCACTAAAGCTTAATTTTAATCCGTTTACATCGTTGACTAAATTATTTTTTTGTTTTAGTGCAAAAAAACACGGGGTGTCTTACCTTTTTCCCCCTCATGAGAGAACAGGTGCGCTCAGCTCGTTAATTAGCGATGTTAAGCTACCTCGAATTAATTTAGCACATTACTTCCGGTTCCATTCAAAATTAATTTCCGGTTTTTCAAAATAAAACTCACAACACTTTTTTTTTAATTAAAAAAAATTAATTAAAAAAAATAATAACTCACAACACTTATAACTCATAACATGAAAAACAATCAGAAAGGAATACAAATCGCTATTTAATCCCGGGTAACATCTTGTTCACTCTTAGGAGAAATTCTTATCGTTTCCCTTTGTTTGTTGATTGCAAAACTTCTAGATAACTTTGTGAAATGTTAAGATTAAAAACCTCTGATCTTAAATAATGAAAAAACAATTTAACACAATTAGCAGTAGTGTTTTCTTTACAAATATTAAGGTGAACCATGTAATGTGCCCAGAAAAATAAAGACAAGCAAGATAGCTTGCAAATACTGTAACCAGTTAAAAATCATAACAAGTAAAACCAGTACAAATACACCAACTTAATCACAAATAAGAAAAATACCACTTTTAAAGCTCCAGTCTGTGGTTCTTGAATGCATACAGTGTTAAACAATGGTAACGTGTTATTGGAATCAAACACAAAACTAAGCACATTTTATAATAAAAAGTAGTGAAAAGTTCAGAGGGTTTAGTTAAAAACCTCATGGCCTTCTAGTGTGTTCTGTAGTTTCACATTCATGACCTCAGGGGTCTTTTCTGAAATCAGCCCCTCTATTTTACACCAGAACATGAGAAAAGAACATCTATTTAAATATTGAATTAATGTCCCGGTAGTGTTTTGGGAAGTCATATCATTTCCACCTCACACAGTTAAACTACTTGATATTTGGAACTAGATTTGACTGGTTATCAAAAATAAAAGAATGCAAAGAGAAAGTTAAAAAGTCATCTGACTGACCTTGTTGAATGGTCTCACCCTGACGGCCACTTTCACACAGTCTTTATTGTGAGCGTCCTTAGCCCTCATGGTGCAGCTGGGCAGGTATCAGGACAGAAGACGGACTGAGTGATCGGCTCAGTCTCACAGAGCCACACAGTGCTGGGTCCAGTTACACACACACACACACACACACACACACACACACACACACACACACACACACACACCTAAACCATATTGCAGGTGCACACACACACTGGTGCACACACTTATCTGGACATGAAGTTAATTTGAAAACATGGTTAGGTTATTTTTTTTCCAATAAAAAGTTGTTTGCATCATCCTGGGTGAGTAGAAATGATTTTTAACCTGTCATTTTAATACTGAACATTTAATAAAAGTGAATAAACAGATACTTGAAATGATGATGTTCTTATTCTTTTGTTTTAGTGTCTTTTTCCTCCTGCGTTGTCAGTGGAGTGGAGAAATGCAGATAAGGCCGGTTTCCCTTTCACTTCATCCAGCTCTATAAATTATAAAGCAGCTGGCAGAGTGACAGTTACACACTTACACTCATGTTTTCTGAAGTCAAACCTCACACATCCAGACAGTTACAGGTCTACTTTAGTAATAAATTCACTTTCAAAATCTTAACTTGAGCTTTCGGACAGACAGAACACACTTAGTGATGTTACGGTAACTGGACTCTATGTGCATCAGCAAAGAGAGTAAAGAGAATTAAATGATCTCTAAATGCAGGTGATCAAGGATGTAAGGATCAAAAAGTAGGAAAATAGTCTCCATCAGCTGGTTGCTGCCATAGCTTCACATAAACGAAGCTCAAAACTAGGTTCAACATCAGCTCTTTTAATAATGTCCATCCCAACAAAGTAAAACGACAGCCATGTTACCAATACTACTTATATTAAAATTTATATATTTTTGTTTAGTTTTAAAAGAATGTCTAGCAGCCAGAATCTTAAAACTACCCTGAAATGTCACTGATTTTAAAGGTTAACCACGCCCCCTTCTTGGTAAATAAACATCCTATAAAATTTCTTCTGTTAATAAAACTTTTTTTACAATTAAAAATCTCATCTAAGTTCCTTTCCTAAACTATTACACAAGTTAATTCTGTTAGGTTCATGTGTCTTTTATAAGTTATCAGGTTTTCTCTTCAGACATCTGCAAAAGAAGAGAATAAGAAGTTGTTATAATCAAATAACCTGTATATTTGTGTGTGTATATATTATTTAATGACACTTAGTGAAATTACTTTTTTCCTACCAGGTTTATTTCAGTCTGGCTGCCTCGTATCCAATTTAAGTTATAGTTTTTAAAATACATAGTTTTTTGTGCACGATTCCCACCAAAATGTTTTGTTTTGGTACATTTTTAAACTTCAAAAAACTAAATTAGCTAAACTTTAATTTAAAATTTCCTTCAGTTTTACTTGGCGAGATAAAAAAAAATATCCCAAAAAATAGAATCAAAAAACAAAATCATTCTTGTATTTGTCTTAAGTTTGTGATTTTGGGGGATGATCATCTCCACTTACAGCCATGTGTAAATACCATCTTCACAAAGACTGTAAACAATGCCTTTGAGCTGGAAACACACACACACACACACACACACACACACACACACACACACAGTAAAGATGGAACTGACACAATCATTCAAAGCCAAGAAAAAGAACTTTTAAAGTTTTGAATATTTATCAAAGAGCAGTCATAAAAATAAGACATTCATACATTCATCTGAAAATATTCAGCATCAGATCGTTGTTGCTTTAAATTAAACAATCTTATTAACACGTCCCAGATTACCGTTAACACCGGCTTATTGATGAACGATTATTTTTTATCCAACGATCTCTGATCTGTTAAACGCAGAAAAAAATTCACAAAAAAAGTCCTCCAGATCAAACTTTAAGACTATGGCAAAGGCAGATAAGATGGTCAAATGCATCAGAAACTCTTAATATTCAGAATAATCAATTCTTTAGGATTTATTTATTAACTTTATTTGGAACATAGCAAAGGACTATATACAAACCTAGCAGCAGAAATACATCTCTACTAGTCAGTGTTTTTTTTTTTTCTTAAATAGAAAAAAACAGCGTGGAATTATTAAAACTGCAACATCAACAACAAACCCTTAAAGGATGTAAATGAAACCTCTTCCGTCTGAGGCGTTTAGTTCGTTTATAATTTTATTAAGGACAGCATTTAAAACCACACAATGAATGTTTTATTCCAAACTCTGATTAGTGATCCAGCATTATGTCCATCAGTTAAAGGTCACAAATAACAAGTGATGTGAAGTTATTAAGAGAAGGAAATGTAAACTCCAAAAATAAAGCCTTCTTTATCACTCCGCCTCCCCTGTGAGTTTTATCCCAAAAATATATTATCTCGCCTACACGGCTTCTATTTGCATTTTGGCAGGGAAGTTAAAATATAAACTGCAGCGTGATGAGGCGTCTGAAGGAACAGAACCATCATGGCTTCAGGCATTTACTTGTATTTGACAGCTCATGACTGGTTTGGTTCTAGTCTTCAGCTTTCTGAGGTTCACTGGTCGTAAACATTACAGTTTCCTTCTCCGGGTGACGGGCTTTTTAAAAACTATGTCCATAACGCGCTTATGTCGGAGGTTCCTGCTGCTGGTCAGGGCCTCTTCATCTTTAATCCTCTTCAGAGCTCGTGGGAGTGGATCAGTCGGACTGGGCAGAGGTGAGATCAGGTCCACTTCTGCTAAGGGGAGCGGTTCTGGAACAGCTCTGGGTCTGAAGATGAAAACAGATGAGCATCTTGATTTTTAGATAACTTTGGACTTATTCTAAACAAAGAAATTCACTTTAAAAAGTGAGGTCTGCGATCGTATCAGAGATAAACTCTTACTTGGCTGCTCGTTTGCCGGCTCTGATTTTAGATGATCTTGTTTTCTCGGTTTCTACGTGATCCTCTTCAGAAGAAATATTATCCTGTAAGAGAACAAGTCTGACTTAAAAACAAGATTTGACCTGAAGAGTTCTAGCGAAAGTGTTCTAAATAAACTTGTCAAATAATGGTTTTTAAAAATGTTGTTTTTAAGTCTAAAAGGGACACGGACTGAACTCTTACCTGAGGATCGGCGTCTTTAACTCTCGTCCTTCTTCGTGTCATCGGAGCTGCAGACTCCTCACTAGAACCAGCGGACTGAAGTCTTGTACCTGAAACAACACGCGGTTAAAGCCACTGGAGGCAGACAGAAGAACATAAACCTTCGATGCTCTGCTCACCTCTTGTTCGTCGTCGTGAAGGTGAGTAGACGTATGAAAGCTCATCTATAATAAACTTCTCCTCCTCAGGAGGTACTGGAGACTGAGGTGAGACCACTGATGATCTACTTCTGCTCCTGGTCCTGCCTGTTTTTGTTGCAATAACACCACCTGTAATTAAAAAACACATCAACATCTTGTAGCTTAAATCTAAAAATATTTGTCAAAATCTGCTAAATTGCTTCGAAACAAACTCCAACTGGATTTTTGTTGTTGTTCATACCCTCCTGTTTCTCTTCCTCATCCTGGAGTCTCTTGATCAGGGCGTCCGCAACAGGGATTTCAGAATCCACCTCTAAAGGCGAGTCCAGGAGGGGCAGGTCTTCCTCTGGGTGGTACCACAGTTTACTTCTCGTTGGGCGACGGGAGTTTGTCTGACTGGGGTTTTTGTTAAGTTCAGTCTTGGATCGATCTTCGCTTTCTTCGACATTTTCAGCAGCTGTTTCTCTTCTTGTTCTCCTGTTACTCTGAGGTAGGGACACAGGAACCAGTTTCACCAGAGAATTTAAATGTTTTATGGAATAAATGGAAATGGAAAGCATGCATGATGATCAAGTAAACTGGAAAAAAAAAAAAAACCCTGAAAAACAAACTAAGATTTAAATCCTCTGAAAGTGCTTAGGATCTGTTTGATCTAGACAAGTTTTTCAGCCGTTAACAGAGACACAGTACTAATTGCTTACTTGTGGGAAGAGATTTAGGGTAATCTTGCTGGACTGTCGGGTCGTCCTCCCAGGGCTTGAAAGTTGCTGTGTTTTTTCCTCCTTCTCTTTCACAGCCAGCAACGCCTCTGACTTTGTCTTTCTGGTGTTGCGTCCAGGAGGCAAGAAAACAGGCTCCTCTGGTTCTTCTTCCTCGACCATCTTAAGCGGCGTTGGCGCCGTCTCACTACTACTCATCTTCCGGGTTGATCTCCTAGGAGTGTTAACTTGAGTCATCCTGGATTTGGACGGGGCCGGAGTCTTACAGCTCGTCTTTTGGCTGACTGTTTCGTCCGTGACCTTGTCCTGCTGGTCCTCCTCGGCCGTGATCTCCGTCTCTGCAGACTTCTTCTTGCTGCTATCTAGAAGCCTCTGGCTTGCTCGTGTCCCTGTGGATCTCTGTGATCGTCTGGGTGAAGAAGAGGCCTTGGAGGCTGAAGCAACTGCAATATCATCATCCATGACCTCAACCTTTTCTTTAGAAAGCTCTGGGATAGTTTTGCGTGAACTTCTTCGTGGTGTGATTGTTTCGACTGTAAATCTTTTAACTTGTTTACTTTTTCTGAGAGTCCGACGGGGTGAGACCGGGACCAGACTGCTTCCCTCCTCATCTGCTTCAGGTAAAGTGGAAATGAACTTAACAGACCTCCCTCTTGATACTCTTTGTGTTGAAGGGATCTTTCTCTGAGAGGTGGGGGTCTGTAGCACTGACCGTTTGTCTGATTGGCTTTCTGAGATCAAAACCTGCTTTACATCTTTCTCTTCCACCCTTTGACTCCTGGTTATTCTCCTAGATGTCTTGGTTTCCGCCTCTGCTTCAGAATCGTGCTCCTTTTTCTCTACAGCAGACACCATCTTTACGGTCTCCGTCTCGGCACAAACGGGTCCATTTTCCTCTGGTTTCTGCTCCTCCTCAGGAGGTTTGCTCTCCTCTCTCATCTCCTCATCAACAGACTCTGTCGTCTCGACAGCGTTGTCAACATTCACAGCTGCTGAAGGCTTTCCTGCTGTAGCTGGCTCAGAGGCCAAAATAGAAGCAGATTGATGATCTTCAGGCAGGATAACCAACTGTAGATCTTCTGTCAGTTGGTCATTTTGGAGTTTAACAGGCTCCTCTTCCCTCAGTCCATCAACATCATTTCCATCCAAGTTCTCTACGTCTTCCTTTATGTCCTCTTGTGAGATTTCATCAAACACTGAAGGATTTAGGTTTTCTGTGCCCAAAGGATGAACATCAGGTTTGGCCAAAACATCATCTCCATCATTCTCTGTGTGAAGCTGGGTTGAAGGGTCAGATGGCTGCAGGTCGTTCTCAACAGGCAGCGCTTCTGCCTCTTTGACCTCAAACTCGTCCACATCCAGCATCAGAGCGACGCTGCTGTGCGTGTCGGACTGTGGGTCATCTGACACAGCTGGCTGAAGCTCAGGCAGACTCAGCTGGGCGTCGTGTGTCAGACTTTGTTGATCTTCCATCAGTTCCAAGGGCACCAGAAGAGTGGCAGAAGGGTTGAGCTCCATGTACGACGATCCCTGCTCTGCGTCTGGATTCATCACTTCATCGTCTGCCCCGAGTCTCACCATCAGCACCTCACCCTCCATGTCTTCTTCTACCATCTGTAAAAAGACAAATACAGATTTAATGGCTCAAAATGTTATAGCATATCTTCATAGAGAATCTGGAAAAATGATACTGGTTTGATTAAATGGCTAATGGCTTAAATTATTAGAGCAGATCAATTAAATCAGTTCTCCTTATTGTCTGTATACGTTACCTTCATCTCTGCTTCAGCTGTGATCAGAGAAAACGTAGCGGCCTCCGTCTCTGACAGGAAGTGGGTGTGTTCCTGCTGCACAAAGGCTGAACTGGGCTGGAGGGGCGGCAGCCTCCCATTACCCTGGACCTCCTCAATGATCTCCACCTCACTACCAGAGTCCTCTTCATCCTCCTCGTCTCCTTCCTCCTCCTCATCCTCCTCAGCTTGATCAGACTCCTCATCCTCCTCCTCCTCAGCTTGATCAGATTCCTCCTCCTCCTCTGATGCAGAGCTGGACAGCTCTTCACTATCGTTAATACTCACAACAGCTAAAGGAGAAATGGGAACATTTCAAGAAACAGCTCAAAGATTATTACGTGTGTGTGTGTGTGTGTGATCTTCCTCACAGTGGGAGTCGGTCCCTGTTGGCTCAGAGGAAGTCACCGATTTCTGGGTGGAAAACACTGAGGGATCTTCAGCAGCCTGATCCTCCTCTTTAACCTCGTCTAATGACTCGCTGTAAACAAAAGGTGGCAGAAATCTTAAACCAGTTAAATCTTCACGACTCGACGTGAACCCAAATTAGAAGCACAATATAGTAACTCCCTACAGAGTCGCTACACATTTCCATTTTCAATATTCCACTCAAACTTTTTGGCAACTTAACACAAACGCTTCCTGGAAATCATCAGTTCAGGATGTACACTGTAAGGTTCCTGGCTTTGTAATGAGTTAATGTAGGTTAGACTCCCAAAGCAATGCCCAATAAAACTATTAATGCCCATCTTAAAGCATTGCCTTGCTTGTGTGTGTGTGTGTGTGTGTTGGTTGGGTGGGGGGGTGGGGGGTGGGGGGGGGTTTGAATAAACGAATGAAAATGTTGAACATCTGCTGACCTACAAAAACAGGATCTGTCTACGGCTCAACAGCAAGAAAATAAAAAAACATTTTCAGACAAATGAAGAAAACTTATCCGTGTTTCTGTTCTCTTGGGAAACTGAATGTCTTTTGTTTTAGAAACAGAAAAAAAAGCCCACACCTGTTTATGGAAATCTGGGAGAGAGATGCATTGTGGATCCCAGAGCGGCTGAGCGGAGGAGACAGATCGCTACCAAACAGTTGTTGATGAACAAACTCTGTCAGATCTGAAATCAAACAAATAATCAATATTCATCAGTTAATATGTAATATGGTAGGGTCAAACAACAGCATACAATTTTAAAGTGATTGAGTAAAACTGATCTGATGACCCTCGCAGCTCTTTGGCGAGTCTTGTTTCTGTTATGAATTTTCTCATTAGTTCTGATTTCGATCTAAGGACAGACCTGCTGACTGCTCCAGATCCTCTGCTGGTTGGTTTGTAGTTTCAGGTTCTTCTGAGGGTCTGGGCTGTTCGGCGATGAGCTCAGAGGATTCGGTGGCCTTCGACTGGACGTTTAATCCTTCATCTTTCACTGGAGCATCCTCAGATTTATCCTCAGCGTCTGAGCTCTCTGATACCTGGTTACCAACTCCTGGATTACGAAACGCATCAAGAAGAAATGTTTAACACCTTTTATTTTGTTTAGTTTATAAAGGTAGACCATCTTTCATGTCGTGAAGAAAACTAAATTTCACAGATTTTTAAAATAACCCACCTTCGTGTTGAATGGATAGCTCTTCTTGGTCAAGAGTTGAAACAACCTTCAAATCCTCCTCTCGTTTAGACTCAAAGTTTTCCTCCTGATCAGAACTCTCCATCACATCCTCAGAGGGGTCGTCTTCTTTTACAGCCTCCTCTGATGGAAGGTGAAGGATTTGTTCAGTGGTTGATTCAGGATTTTCTTCTGGTTCTTCCATTTCAGTCAGAGGTTTGATGTTCAATGTCACCACATCATCATCCATGTGTCCATCTCTGTGGTCCTCTGAGAGAGGAGCATCGTAGTACTCTAAGGTGGTGTCTGTAGAGCGAATGGACACCTGGCTGGTGTCAAAACTCAGACCGAGATGCGTCTGCGCTGCGTCTGGTGGTTTGGTTTCTGCAGCAGCTTCATGAGCGGAGGATGATTCACTCTCAGAGCATCTAAGCTCCAATGAGGGAACCCCACCTTCTAGAGATAAGAACTTAACTCGAGGGTGTTGTTCTTCCTCAACTTTACTGACTTCCTCCTCAGCTGGCTGTGAAGACCAGGTCTTGCGTGTAGCTTTGGATAATGTGGATCCTCTGTTCAGCTGGCTAATCTCACTCTCTGCTGCCATCTACAGATGGAAACAAAAACTATTTAGGATTTAAAAAAATCTATTCCTACAACAGGAAAATAAAAGAGATCCAACTATATTAATCGTTTTGTGTGCCGAGTCTTTACCCCGTTAGTCCATCGGACACCCTTCTCCACTTCAGGGGCCGCCGTGTCTTCAATGAAGGTGATCCGGCTCTCTTTGCTGCGGAGTGGGGGGGTGATGGAGCGCCCCGGAGAGGCAGAAGGTGTAGCAACAGGTGTGGGTCTCAGGCTGCTGCGCAGGATGGACTGAGGAGTGAAAGCTGAAAAGACAGGACTAGAAGCAGCCAAGGCCCGAGCTCGCTGGGAGGGGAGGGGGAAGCAGACAGAGGAAACTATAAGTGATGATGTACTAAACTACAAAGAATTGGTCAAACACTATAAATTAAAAATATATTTTAATTAAAACTATGTAGTCTGCATCTGTGTACTCACTTTTACAACCTGTGGGGTTTGTAGTAAACAGAGTTCAGGTGCTTTGCAGACGCTCTTTGGAGAAATCCAGGAGCTGGGAGGTCTGGGAGGACTGAGGAGAGGCCGAGGAGTCTGACAGGATGGGCGAACCATCAACTCCATCAGCCTGAGTCACGCCAAAGAGGAAGAAAGAAAACAATTCATCATTCTGGACGCTTTAGCAAAACACTGTTACACACAACATACTCACAAAAAGTTTGGAATATTTGGCTTACAGGTGAACTTTATGGACACAAAAACAAGTGCACACTACAGTGGTATGTCATGAAAGTAGGGCATTTAAGTAGAAGGATTCATAGGTGGCTTCCTCATCTCAAACAATTTATTGAAACAAAACCCAACAACCTGCTGGTGACCCTCTGTGACCTCTAAGCTCAGTGGCCCAAAGCCTGGTGATGGTGAGGTGCTGTAGTTCTTGGTCTCATGATGTCAAAATGTTAACAGCATGAGGAGGACTGTTTTAACACCAATTCTAAATGAACCAGGACGACTGGTTGACTCATGGATCAAACAGCTCTTGTGAATTTTGCTTTTAAGCTCATTAGAGAAGCGAGTTGTGCAAAAAGCACTGAAGCATTGAACAGCTGGATGTGTGCATTCAGAAGTTTAGAGGAGGTCACATTAAGGGTTACCTGGAAAGGTTAGAGTGCATTTTGTGTTCATCCTGAAGTTTCACCAGAAAGCCTGAATATTGAATCTGAGTTACCTCGACTTTCTTTTGGAGGTCATGCTGATAGGAGTCCCCAGGAAGGGTTCGTGTAAAGCCTGGGTGGGCGTCTTAGGACTCGAGCTTTGAGCGCCGACTGCCTTCATGCTATAAAAATAAATAACGGTGAAATTATAATCAAATCTAAATACTTTAAAACTATTAACCCAGAGATTCAATCTGAGATCTAAATTCTCACCTCCTTGCTGGTGAGGATTGTGGTGTGGCCTCTTTGCCCAACCACACCTCCTCAATCTTGGTCAGAACATTGTTAATGAATCCAGCTCTGGACATCACCTTCTCACTGGCAGAGCGCTTGGTGATGGTCGACAGTGGCTGAGGCCGAGAAACTGGGGCAGAGTGAAAACGAGCCATTTAAATGAAAAGAAACTGAGCTATTTCTTTACCCAAGATTCATTTTTAAAGCACGTTGAGAACATGTTCAGTGTGTTTGTGCTGCTCCTTACCCTCTCTGTGGGTGGTGTAGGGAGGCTGGTAGGGCTTAGCTCTCTCTGCTGCCAGTTTTCTCTGCACTCTGGGTAAAACTTTGCTGTACTGATCCAATATGGAGTTTCTGGTGTTGGATCGTTCTTTAAGCTTCGGGTCTCGTTCATTCTAGAAAAAAAAGAAGAGAGAACATAGTTCTAACTGCAAACTAGGGAAAAACTCTCAACATAAGTCTAAAACTTGTGACGTTTATACATCAAAACCAACTAGAACACATCTAAACTTATGGTTTTTAGTAGATTAATGAAATCCTAAATTGTGCATAACAGGGTTCTTGCAGGTTTCAGTAAGTTAAATTTTAGACCATTTTTAGACCAATTTTAGACTGTTCTGTATGAAATTGTAGACCAAGAAGACACAAATAGGAAGGCAAATAATCCGAAAATTTCGTTCATTCCATTACTAAACATTTAATGTTTAGTAATGGAATGAAGAATCCACAGCACCTCTGATTTAGATGATTTGTTTGACCCAAATGTAGCCCGCAGGTCACTAGTTGAAGTGGTAGTGCGCTGAAGACTGGAGGAGGGACCAGCTACTGATGAAGATGAAGACGGCTGGGGTGGCGAACAGAACTTGGTTAAGGCTTGTGCTCGTTGAAGACTTTTCATGGTCAATCGATGTTTCTCCGCCTTGGCGTGGGATTCGACCGCTTTTACACCCAAGGTCCCCAACTTGAGGTTTCTCTTGCGTACCTTGCAGCGAGCTTCGAATTTATTACCAGGGACCGCTTCCAGCCAACTGCAAAACTCGCCATTGACGAGCCACGCCGCATTGAAAACGCACTTTCCCATCTCTTAACGACAAGCAGTCGACATATCCAACAAGGACCGTGAACAACATGCTAGCTACACTGGCCGTCTGGTGAGCTAACTAAGCATTTCCGGTCTTCTTCTTCGTGTGATTTGCGGTACCGCAACTGGCTTCCGGATATCAGAAAGTAAAAAAAACTTCAGAATACGGAGTTTTACTTAGCGTATTTGACCAACAATTGTCGGGAATAAAATTTTAGACTTGACCTAATTAAATTTTAGACATTGGACGATAATCTGGGTGTTTTTTAGACATTTTTTAGGTCTAAAATTTAAAGTTTGAGATTTTAGACAATTTTGTCTTTTTAGTCCCCCGCGGGAACCCTGGCATATGCATTTGACTGGTAGAGAGTAGTGGCGTGACAATTTGTGTTTATTTGTCCGTACGTACCACCAAGTTCAATTTGAGGCTGTTGTTTAGCTGCAGAGCAGGAATGTAATTGGCTTGTTGAAGATAATGAACCATTAGCAGTTCTCTGTTCTGCAAACCTCCCGTGCCTTGGAGAAACTTCTCTAAACATTCCTGAAACCAACACACAAAAAAGTTAGAATTCGGCTTTCTAAATTCAAACGCAAGATTAGAAACAAAACAGTTAAGAAAATGAACCAAAACCATAACTTCGCAGTCTCGCTGTGCTTCTACCTGTTCATTGAGGCCCAGGGGCAGCTTGAGCAGCTCTTTGATGAGGTCCAGCTCCTGACAGCTCTCATACAGGAAGCCCAGTAGCTCTGTGATGTTAAGACGACTGGAATGCTGCCGAAGTAAGCTCCACGCCTCAATGAGACACCTGGACGAAGAGTTGAAAAAGGTGAAATCAGTTTTATGCTGGTGCAAAGAGAAACCTGTTCCACTGAACTCACCTGTTGTGCAGCAGAACAGACAGGCACAGCTTGGCCTGGGAGGTGGAGGCTATCGGGGGCTTTGTAACGTGGAAATATCGAAGCGCCACCGACTGCTGACCCTGGCACATCAGCGCCTGAAGGACGCGCTCGTGCTGCCACTCAAAATAAAACTGAGAAGCTGCTGGATGCAGTAGCAGCTCAAAAGAACTCTGAGGAGGTTCAAAATAAAGATTTTTACTAATGAGTATTGAACATATCAATCATGTGAGTTTAACAATAAATTTGACTCAACAGTCTAACAGAGCTGTTATTAAAAAGTCAACACAAGCTGCAGTAGATTTTATGACTTATGAAGAAAAACCTCAGAAGCTCTCAGGATGCGTTACTCTCACTTTTCATTTTTACATTTGACCGAATAGAAGTTGAATCTGTTCCCATGATAAATACGAGCCGTGTATGTGTTTTTACCTGATGGTCATGATGATCCAGCAGCCAGAAGCCCTGCACTAGTTTGACCAGTCCGATAGGGATGGCAAAAGCTGTGGGGAAAGACTCCACCGACGCGCCGTCCTTATTGGGGAAGGAGTACATGACATCCAGCAGCAAGTAAATCACCTGGAACCAAAGGTCAAGGATCCAAGAAGGGTTGTAGAGTTTACTTTATTTTTTAAGTTCAAATAACACAATCATCACTATCAATAAGGTTACACAGAAATTAACTGTCAGATTAAAACTTCTGGATGTTGCTGATGTGAGTTTAAGGATACAATAGCATGTTTGGCGGCTTCATCAATGTTGTCCAGTAGGTAGATGTCGAGCAACGCCTGTGGATCAGAGATACGCATGAAGTCCAGTTCTTAAAAAGACACCTCTCTGAAACAGCACCCAAAGGTGGTTCTGCATAAACATGAATATTTTGTACTTACATGCAGCGTAGGTGGTGGGTACTGCCCGGTTCCCCCGTCGTCTCTTTTCCACAGGTTGACCAAATGTTCACCACACTGGCCAACTAAACCATCAATCATGAGGCAGTCTGCACACCATTTCCTTCTGAGAACAGAAAATCAGCATGAATTAAAACACCAAAATCCTAAAGAAAAACAACAGACGGCAGGAAAAACTGAAATTCTGATTGAATTCCACTTACTTGGCCAACCTGGTCAGCTCCTCCCGGCGTATGGTGTAATAGTTGCTGATGACTGAGTGAGTATAGAAAGGTCTGGAAATCTGAAGAGCATCTTCGTCTGGTGAGGGGAGATCAGTAAAAGACAAAGTTTTTGTACAAAGATGATAGAAAGTCCTACCTACACCCTGATGAGTGATCAGAAGTTACAATGTAATATTATCACCAGCAAAATCATGAAGCGTGAACCATAGAGTCAGTAAAACATCACGTGTTCAGTTAGCTGTTAATCCTAATGGATTCTGGAATATCAAACCTGCCCTTTTTAACTATTCTGATACATTTCCTCATAGATTTGTGTTTTTACCTGATCCTTCAGGGAGCAGGCCGGTGCGGCAGAACCAGAGAACGACTTGCGCATATTTGGAAATCAGACTGGACACCATGTTCTTGTTTATCAGTCCTGCCAGACCTACAAACCAAAACAGAATTCACAATGACTGATAAAACCTCCAAACTACAAAAAAAGATTTTTTTAATCACCAGACAGCAGATTTTGATCCAAAATGCAACAAAAAACACGTTTAAATGACATCACAGGCTTATTTATAACATTTGTGCTTATTTTCGGATCTGTGTGGACCTTTTTGTGTGAGCTCCTGCGCCTCACTCAGCAGACAGTGGAAGATGGTACTGAGGTTGCTGAGCAGTCGCTGGCTGTGCTGCAGCAGCTGCAGCGTCTGAGGGTCTGTGAAGTTAGAGGAGCTGTCAAACAGTGGAGCACCTGGAGATCAAACAAGCAAAAAGGTTCAACATAAAAACACAGAAACTCAGAAAGTCTCATTATCACTGAATAAGCTAGTCTGTCCTGGAACAGCTTCACAGTCATGGCGACCTTACAAAGCAGGTTATGTAAACATGTCTGATCATATCAGTTTAAACAAAGCAGAAACATCCAGTAACAGAAAGTCAACAAAGTGTAAAGACATATTTATAACACACATTTAAATATGATGGTGGTCCATAATAAACTATTTGATGCTTTCAAATGTGAACCTTTATAAACTTAAACCTTTTTAGCCAAAGATTAGATCTTTGAGCTCCAGGACAGTCAATGAAACCTTCTTTATAAAAATAAAACATACAGATGCCATCCAGTTCCTCCTTGGTCTGGACGACTTTGTTCCAAGCCCAATCCAGGATGTAGCGCAGGTTCAGGGCAGAGCCTGGCTGTTCTGTTGATGAAAACCATTTACAAAACAACTTAGTTGACTGTGGTAGAAAAGGTTGGTTTACATTTTGAGGTAAATACACATGAACTACATGCAGTTTTATAAGTCAGTCTTCACTACATTATTTCAAACACATTTGCAATGAGTTTGTTCAGGATAAAAAAATATATATATATTTTTACCTTCTGCAGTCCACTGTTTGATGCAACCAGTGATTAAACCCAAAGAACTCGTCTCAACAGCTGTCGACAAGATGGCATCAAGCTGCTCCTCCTGAAGACCAAAAGTGGAAAAAAACACAAATTAAAATAAAACCTCAGAAAATCAATATTTTCTCATTTTTAAATAATTCTGCCCCAATAAATACACTGTTACCATCACAATCAACAGAAACACTGCTTTTACCGACTACATTCTGTGTTCCGAGGTCTACTTGAGGAGTGCAGGTACCTGAGAGAGGCTGGAGGCCTGAGTGTCATTCAGGCGAGATGACAGCAGACCAGACATGAGGCAGTGAGAGTAGCTAGTGGAGATGACGTCACTGGAACAAGGAGCAGCTTTCTTCAAAAAACCTAAGGTCTGGTTTGAACAACAAAAATAAAGTCTCAGTCACTGACGAACAAAACAAATACAAACCAGAAAAAGCTGCTTTGCTTCTGACGTCCTACTTAAACTTAACTTACTGAACTTAAAGGCATACTATGCAGTTTTGCTTGTTTTGGCTCCCCCTGGTGTCCACTTTAAATCACGGCCTAAAAAAATGTTAGCACCATTGTTTCTGCTCAGAAACATCTAAATCTAATTGTTGAAATGTCTCCTCAGCCTTCATAGCTTTCTACAGGAGCGGTTATTTACTCCTTCAAAGAAATCAGCTGTGTTCAAGCAGGGAGAGATTGAAAAAAAGCAGGAATCATGAGCTAAAAACACTCCAATGCTAGCCACTTTGGGTTTGCCAAACCCTCGCGAGATATGAGACTTTGTGAAACTTCCAGGGCACTGGACCGGAGAATGAGAAGTTGCAAACGTGGCATTGTGGATCCAAGCACCAGATGGGGCTGAGTAACTCTGTAAAGGGTCATATTAGCACAGACTGGCTCAAGCAAAATATTTTAAAATATGAAAAAGTTGCAAAGTATGCCTTTAAAACATGCTCAGACCACAGACAGCTTCAAGAGTCTTTGAACCCTAACCCTTTACTTCCTATTTATGTTCCACATTTGAGTGTTTTATTTTTATTCCCTCAACTCATTTTATTGACTTTATTAATTGCATCTATTGTGCTTGTGAAACTGAGTTTTTACATGTTTTTATTGTTTTATATATTCTACAACAGTTTAGTCCAACTTGCATGGTTTTAGTGTGAATAGACAACAGATTTATAAACAAGAACACCTGAGATCTACATATATGTAAAAAAATACAACATAGGAAAGAAGCTAAAATACACATGGTATTTTTCAGATGAACAGATATATTTTGATAATAAAAGATCAGAGATTATAAAGAAACTTGCCTCTTTTTGATGCCCAGAGCAGGTTAAATGCACAACTCCAGAGTTGAGTAAACATGTAGCATCTGGATCATGAAAAGAGGTTATAAATTAAATCAATTTTAACTATACAAAACAAAAAGGCAATATATATTTAGTGTAAACCTACCAAAGTTATACGTGGTTGGGTTAAAGTACTGTTCAGGTGGGGGGCAGGTGAAGGGCAGGCCCCTGCTCAGGCTGCGCTCGTGGACAACCACATCGAGGAGAGAGTGGGGAGAAACCATCTGCACCACTGGGTCCAGAGACCAAACAGCCAGGTAGGGACAGTTCTGAAGAGACTCTCCAGTTCTGACAAATAATTTAAAAAAAGCATAATAATAAATAAACTAGCTGTCAAAATGAAGTAAAATACAACTAGAAACAAGAAGTAAACAGAACTGAATTTGTCAAACACTTAAAACAAGAGTAGGCAGGGACCTAAATAAAATGAAAAATAACTTAATTACAATCCTAAATATCTCCACTCTACCTTAAAGAGTCTGGCATCTGTGCATGGTACCAACGGTTGATGTCAAAAACCCCAATGAATGTAGAAGGAGTTCCCTGACCGTAAGCCTTGACTTGCCAGCTGAAGATGGACAAACTGGTGTCTGGAGATGCAACTGGAATGACAATGAGGTGATGAAGAAAGGAACAACAGGAGAAACAAGTTGATCTGAGTGTGAAAATAAAAGTCAATAAGTTGATGATGTAAAAAAATAAACAAAAAGAGTGCTGTTTACATGTGTTCATATTTCTTTACACTAAATCAGTGAGAGCATGTTTCTAAAAGTTATAAAATTCTACAAATTAAGCTCCTTTCCAGAAAAGGTTTGGAGGGCAGCTCACCTTCATTCATACTGTCATCCCTGTCAGGATGAGGTCTGAACTTCTCGATCGTCTGGCAGCTCAGCAGCCATGTTTTTGTGGCCTGGGCCCTGAGAGGAAACGCGGTGCCACTTAAATCCTGGCTGTAGCGTTCCTCACAATATTCCAGACCCTGTGACAGCAGGAAACAGACGTGAAGAAGTATAACCAGGTGTTTACTGTGGTTTTTATGTGTATGTGTGCTTGGGAATGGGTTGTGGACTGGGAGGGGAGAGTGTCATAATTGTTCTATGTTTGGGAACGGGAGGGAATGTGGGTTTTATGGGTCATTTTAATCTGTCAAGCACTTTGTGTTGCTCGCTGGGGCATGAAAGGTGCTATATAAATAAATAAATAAATGTAAATGTCTGCCTTCTGTAAAAATCATACTAATGGGTAAACAAAAGTAGCTAAAAATAGTAAAAACAGCAAACCTCGTAGAGGATCTTCCCAGAAGCCAGGCATTTTCTTTCACTAAAAGCCAGCTGAAGCAAGTGAAGGCTGACTGTATCTCCCTCACTGTGTGGGAGTCAAAAATAAAAGGTTCAGACAACAAAAGAGTATTATACACAACTCACTTTGCCTAAAAGCAGAAAGAGTCAGAGAATCCGGATGAGTCGAGTTAAAGGGGAGACTTACAGGTCCTGAGAAGACTGGACAGCCCAGAGGTAGCAGCAGTTCCTGGGGTCGTTCTCTGGTTCCTGGAAGGTGAAGGCGTGCACAGGCACCCCACCACCCTCTAACTGTGAGTGGTATCTAAAAACAAACAAAAATACAAACCCAGTGGTTTTTTTAGACATGTATGTGGATCTCGAAAATGTTAACTCATTCTAACTTTAATTTTATACGTGTCCATATACTTTTTAGGATTACTCTCTCCTAAATCAGTAAAAAAAAAAAAAAAAAAGTGTTATTAGCCCTCAATTTTTTAAAATAGAAACTTAAAGACTCACTCTTTCTTTAGAACCTTCATGTTCCACAGTTGTAAATGTCCATCAGAAAACCCTACAGCCAGCTGGTTGGTTCTGGAGACGTACTGCAGAGCTGTGACACCGACTCCACTGGGCCGGTTCAGCTGGAGACAAAGATGTCTGCCCTGCCTGGTGCTAACTTCTCTCAGCCTGGGGATGTCTGCTGGAGATTTAGTCACTACCTGCAGGTCTGCAAACATGCAAAATAATAACAGAGGTTAATAAAAATAAAAATAGTAAAGATTTTTTCCTCTCATACCAGGATTAGGACTCAAACAAATGGGCAAATAGCTCAAATATAAACTCTTTAATTCAGTACCATTTTGTTCATTTAGACATCATGTAATCAGGCTTGGTATCCATGACAACAGCTCATCTTATAGTCTAATACTTTTTGTTTTTGTAATCCTGCTGTAAAGCACTTTGTTGCAGCCCTGGTCGTTAACTTACACCAACGAAAAAGGTATCAGCATATTGCCTCTAAAAAGGTAACAAATGTAGAGTAGAAGCAACAGAATTAATAAAAAGTATCTTAAAGAGGTCACAGACATAAAGAAAAAGCAGACAAAACTATGAAAATGAACAATCTCGCTCAGTATTAGGGCTGGGTACCGCAACTCGATGCTTCTTTGGTACCGACCGAAAACGCTCGGTAGGTAGTAGTATCGAAAAAATATATATATTTTTCGATACCAAGTTTTGGTACTTTTACAGTAAAATGTCCCTATGCGCCGCTCCAGCCTCTGTCTGTTGCGCGCACACACACAGGCTGAGTGACACAACTCCCTCCTCTCCTCTCAACAGTCACGAAAAAAAAAAGAAAAAAGGCAGACCCGAGTTCTCTGCTGCTTCGAAACACAGGAGGTGTGTGAGGGAGAGGATGGGTCGGGAAACGGGATGCCCCCGCGGTCCGCGCGTCGCGACCCGGGTCCGGATAAGCGGAGCTTCCACTTGCCATAGCGAGGCGAGACTTTCCTCTCTTGTTTGAACACTCGCTGTTACCGGCTGGGCCGTCAGAACGGCAGATTAAAAGATCAAACCCGTCAGCCAACACCGTGTTTGATCAGAGTAAGCCCGCAGCACCGGTCTCACCTGCTGAGAGGCAGCAGGAGCGTCGGAGGCGGAGCTGCAACCGGGAGGACGCAGAATACATGCGCTGTATTTGTTTAAAAAAGCATATAAAAATCCGCGACCGTGAGGCCACGAGATGTACTTGTTTATTTGGGAGCATTTACTTTTTATTACCACAGGTTCTGTTATCAGCAAGGATGTGTGGAGGCTTTTCCTCCTCTGGTCAATCATTCAGTTCTTCCTGTGCCCCCATCCTGACAGCTCCAGAGTAACACTCGTTTCTGGTCGACCTGAATCCGTGTACTCTTTATTAGCAAAAATTGAATAATGAAATAATGAAAACGGATCCGTTTTCCTGTTTGGCCGTATTTCTGATTTTGTTTTTCCATAACAAAAACCAAATAACTGTTAAATCTGGTCATTCAGTTTCTGTTTCAGAAGCGGAAAAATGAAAGAAAGAGTACTACATGGATTGTAAGACACTGACAGCCTTAGTTAAGAGATAAGGTAAGAGATAAATAGATAAATAAATAAACATGCCATGAAACAGTTTTTTTGGTTTAATTTTTAAAAATTTAAGTACTTGTTATTTTCTCTTATACATATGGGTGTTACGCCCCTCTGCATTTTCCCTGGCCAGGTTGTGATGGTGCAGCAATCTGAATGGCCCTGATTGCTAATTGGGCTGCACCTGGGACAGCAGGCATAAAGCCTGCTGGGAGAGGCCTGAGGAGGAGCAACACTGAAGCAACACTGGAGCTGCCACCAGCCAGGCAGAGGCTGGAGATTTTAGGAGAAATGGCTCTCTTTTAATAAAAACTTTTTAGAAGATCCTCCTATGTGTTCAGTCTCCATTTTATGTTATGGCCCAACGAGCCGGGTCGTAACATAAATGGGGGCTCGTCCAGGATAGTCTGGACTGATGGTGGAGACTGGACTTGGTTTCATGGAGCTTGGTGAGAGTTGTGTTTAGCAGCCTGACCTGTAGCTGGATTTCCAGTAGCTCAACCTGCTGGGGTTGTGTGTGTGTGTGTGGCTTGGGGTAAGCACTTTATTTGCTACAATTCAGTGCAGGTGCAGATTAACCAGTGTGTGGGTTGTTCTTTGTTGCAGTTGTGAAGACGTGACATGTACATTTACAGCAAAGTTGGATGCTGATATGTGTGAGGTGAGTCTGTGCCTTTTCATGTCCTCTGTGGCATTGAAAGGGGTTTGACCCGATTTGTTGGATCACTTTTGGATGTTACTGGCTGGGTAAAAGCAGTGACTTTGTGGTACTGGACCACAGGAATTGTGATCAAGTAGTGTGGGTGTGGCTCATTGATAAATTGTTGCAATAGCATTCTTTTAGTAACTTGGTGTGGTATGGGACCACTTTTGTGACTTTGTTTTGGTGGCAACAGTGCACTTTGTTTGGGATTATTAGTTGCTACTTTGGGTTTTTGTAGTAACTTTGTGTTAATCCATTTGGTTTGTGGCTGTTGTGCTCCATTTTGTTTGTCACGTGTTACTATTGTGTTCATTGCATACATTTATCACACATGCATCTGTTTTTCTGTCATGGACATGTCTGAGCTACGTGGTGAGAGCATGTAGTTGGGACTGCAGTTGGGACTTTATTTTTACCAGTCTTTTCTGCAGCAGTTTGAATTTTTCTTTGTGATGGGTCTGGTAGTCCAGTTTTATCGCCTTTAGTTTTGGTAAGTTTAGCTTTAATCTTTATTCAGGGTAGAGGGGGGGGGGGTCAGCAGATTCGACGGCCCTATAGGGGTTGGTCTGACTGATCCCCCTTTTGTTCATTTTGGCTGGCTCATCACTTTTCTGTTCATTTTTCAATATTTTGCTGCTTGTTGGCTGAGTCTTGTAAATCAGTTGATTTTTAAAAATTGATTTGTGTAGTGGTGGCTCTTTGTTTGTCTTGTCTTCGCTCTTTGTCTAAATTTGTAAATGGTGATTTTGACTGTGGCTCAGGTGAGTGGTCTGGGCCCATTTAGGACAGGTTTTTCCACCCTTCCCTTTTTGTTGTTTTTGCAGGATCTGAAGGTGACCAAACCAGAGGGGCTCAAGTTGTTTGTTCAGGTGGGATCCTGGAGGATCCCTTTTGAGGGGGGAGGTGTTACGCCCCTCTGCATTTTCCCTGGCCAGTTTGTGATGGTGCAGCAATCTGAATGGCCCTGATTGCTAATTGGGCTGCACCTGGGACAGCAGGCATAAAGCCTGCTGGGAGAGGCCTGAGGAGGAGCAACACTGGAGCTGCCACCAGCCAGGCAGAGGCTGGAGATTTTAGGAGAAATGGCTCTCTTTTAATAAAAACTTTTTAGAAGATCCTACGTGTTCTGTCTCCATTTTATGTTGTGGCCCAACGAGCCGGGTCGTAACAATGGGTATCAAAAAAAGTATCGTTAAGGTACCGGTATCAAAAACCAGGTATTGTTAAAGTAGTATCGAAAAATATTTAACGATACCCAGCCCTAGTCGGTATTCTATCTGCTTCTTACCTGAAGCCTCCAGTTCGCTTTGGCTGCAGGACAAGTCGTCGAGACAGAGGTCCACAAGCAGGACGTGACCGAGGTCCGTCACTACGGCAGCGATGCCAAAAAACCAGCGCAAACTCTGGTGGAGGTGCTGTGTAGAGGTGCTCGCGCCACCATAACTCACCAGCGGCTCTATTGCTGTAATCTAAAAGATAGGGGGGAAAAAAAACATGTCGACCTTTAGATTCTTCTGATTAAATCAAACTATTTTAGTATAATAAAAAATCCAAATGTGCATTTTTTTTATTTTGTAAAATAATTCATGGAAAGACTGAAATTGTGGTGCCATAGCATTATTATAATTAACTTTTTTGAATCAGAATATTTCCAGAATACCTTGTCAAAAAAAATGTAATGTGAGACAAACAGAAAATGTGGAGTGTCCGTGCTGAGGCAAAAAAGGTGTAAACAAACCATAATAAGTGAAAGCAATCTCACCCTGCCTGGTATAACCACAGCTTTAACCACCCGAGACAGTCCCAAATCATAAAGACACAACACGCTGCCTTCTGCTTCTTCCAGCCCAACCAACAATCCAGACCTAAAAAGAGAAGAGTGTTTTAATATTCTCTCAAGATACTGATCTGACAGGTATAGAGCTGCACTCATTCACTTGTCTTCCTTCTGCTTTTTTCTTGTAAAGTGGAATTTAATAGACATGTATAATTGACTTGTAACAGAATCATTTTTGCACCATATTATTACATTTGTTAAAGATCTAAATGTTTGCAGCACTGAGTACTCCATAATATGGGGAGATGCTTTCATTAAAACAATGATGATTAATTACATAACGGAGGACTGATGGACAGATTGTCTTTCATAAAAACAACTTTGTATTAAAAACCTCGTGAACAGCATTTGAGAGGTTTATTATTTCAATTTGGCCAACTGATAAGACAGTTGAATGCTGCAACTTTAAATGTGAAGGTAGCAAGTGATATTTGCTTTTGACCACCTAAAAATACAAAAACCAGATGTGTAAAATGGATCCAGACCGTTTGCGCCAGCTGAAATCTCTGGCAGCGAGGACTCTGGGTGGGCTTTCTCCTCCACTGCTGAAACAGTAGGCAGACAATCGTTCTCCTGTGACTGCATGAACCACCTCTAGATGGGGTCCACAGGCCAGCCAGGCCAACCCACTACGACCTTTAAACACACAAAAATCAGACGATTTAAAATCCAGATTTAAGCTTTTTTAAAATCGTTCAGCCTTCAAGGAAACTAAAAGTATTTAGTCATTTGCATGGTTTAACTGTATGCTTGGTTATGTGGTGGAATAAGTTCAAATATATATTTTTTATTTTAAAAAGTTTTATTTTCGTTTGTTACTCCATAAATCAACAGGAAATAATTCAACAGCACTGAAAACTTAAGACAAATATGTCTATGTCAATGATAGTAAAACATCATTATACAAATTTATACATTATATAAATGCATTATTTTCATACCTACTAATTACCAGTTAAAACTCTTACCGATGGTGAACTTGCCCTGAAGAACACAGTCCAGACTGATTTCATCTTCCCCCAGAACGTCTACCGTCACTCCTGAGAAGGGCAGCAGGCTGCTGGTGACTTGGGCAGTCAGGTCATACATCATTTACTGTGTAAGAGGGGAAAAAAAGGTTTATTTATTTTTAAAGTACTTGTTATACATTTTTCTTATTATCACATTATACTTCCACAAATAAAACATAAATAATTCAAAATCAAATTCTGAGGCACAGACAAACCCAAGTGCTCAGCTGGGTTTTAGAGCACAGACAACAAGAGCTCTTTCTTTCGAAGCACAGCTGCACTCCTTGCTGTTAAAAACCATTCCAGTTTCCAGCAGACAACTGGGCCAGAAACTGAACCTTCTTTTTAATCAACAATGCATATCACTGGACATCGCATGCTGGTCCTTTAGGTTATATTTACAGTTGTTGTCATTTCTGAAGAGGTTTCCAAATATGACGTCTACATAAATGAGATGTACAAGGTGGTGCCATTTGTGACTCCAGATAGACAATACTGCCCCCTGTGGCCACTTGAGAAAACACAACAGATTCAAGTGAACTCCCGCGCAACAAGCCTGCTGACATGTGGACTTACAAATATCACAAAAACAACGCGATACGGGCTCTTAAGCAGGTCACCACAATTCAACTCTAAATGTACACAAATCTGACAGCACATGGCGATCAGGTTAAAACTGTAAAACCAGTGAAGCTTTTCTTCACATTGTTCATTCCAAAACAACTTACACGGCAGGGAAACAAACGCCTAAATACAAAAATGAAACGCAAAATAAAAGATGTATATGACATTTAATTTCTGACGAGGAATAGCATGGAAATGCTGTTATTAGAAGAAATATCAGCTTCAGGGACTTCTTTTGAAACTGCTCGGCTAACTCTTGACTGTAGATCAACTATTGGTCAATTTTAGATTAAATATAACACATACAGCTGAAAAATAAACCATGCTAACGGTATCTTAAACTTGTAGTGCTGTAATTAGGCCAAAAAAATGTTTCAGGTTGTCTTGCAGTCTTCGATACAATAGCATGCTAAACAGTTAGCATGCAAGGTCACGCAGGATTAGTTTCTTCATTTTTGCCGTTAAAGTTAGGATATGTATCATAACGTTAGCTAATGAAATGTGGGTATTGTATTTAAATGTTTAGTGTTGGCTGATTATATTGGGGGTGATAATAAACGAACAGCGGAGCTAATAAATTAAGATTCAAAAGCAAAACCAGGCAATACTAGCTTGCTGTATGTTGCTAATGTTGCTAAGTTTAAACCAGAAAGTACGGATTTAACTAACGTCAGGTTTGGTATTTGTAAAATGACTGCTATTAAATGGATTTTAGGAGTGATGGCAACTTAGTTTAATTTCTCTATGCCATCAACAACAACATTTTCCATAATCTGAGACTAAATTTTCGTGATCTACCTAAGCTAGGACAGTTCAAATGTAACGTCAGGCACCGTAGGCTCTGCCGACATCGTGGTAAAATCAGCCCAATAAAGGAGAAAATAACATTCTCTTTGCTGATGTTTTTAACATTTTAATCCAACATAAGTATGACTCTTGCGTTGCATTAGCTTTGAACTACACTAACTGAGCTGGAAAACGTGATGCAATGTCGGTGCTGCTATCAACGTAACCCTACCTGTCCAGGGATGATGAAGGCTTCAGAGCCGCTATTGCTGTGATTTTCCTGAAGGATATCTCCTTCCTCTGTCATAATCCGATCCTTTATTTAAAATACATCACACACGAAGGGCCCTCAAGCAGTTTCTAAATACGAACAGGAACGAACGGCTCTTCTGACTTCAGTCTTTCACAACACGAAGCGCCATTTCCACGGTGGGAAAATGCTTCAGTTTACGGGCGCAACGTAATGGCGTCAACTATACGTCCTACTATGGGCTCGTTCCTTTGCAATCAGCCGGTCGATGAACCGGGTAGAAATTATGACGGGAGGAAAGGAGTAGTGTCCCTCTGAAATGAAGAGGAAAGCGTTTTCCGGGTATGGACCATAGCATCGAAATAACTGCGTTTATTTTACATCAGTCTTAAATAGATGAAGTTGAGCCGCTGGATCAGAGCGGGGCATAAAGAGTGCAAACTCCGCCCACCCGGCTGGCCGTTGTGTCAGCCGTGTAATAAATGGTGTAGCGCCATGTTAACGTAAACAGAAACGGCTTCATTCTAGTAAACTAGCGTGGTCAGTTTAGCTCTGCATACTTACATTATATATCCACATAGCTAGGCTAGGTTCATTCAGTCCTTTCATAAGAAGTTTACATGCCGGTACATTATAATCTGATAATGGTTCACAAAGTTGGTGTCTGGACTCCACTGTGGCTCGTAAAAGACCACGTTTGGTGTTTTCAGATAAATAACTTTAAAACTAAGTAACTGTTCATTGTTGAGGTTGCTGTCATTGTGTCCTTGTTTTAAACAAGGACACAATGACAGCAACCTCAACCTCAAAAGCAATGTTTACATGTTTCAACCAAAGATAGTTCAGTCACTGACACTATAGGTTGATCAAAAGCTGAAGTTTAAATTTAAATAACATTTCCCTTTTTGGCAAGGTTCAGATATTGTTGGTCAGTTTCTAACTTCCCCAGTCCTGCACTTTTGTTTGGTGTGAATTTTTAATTTCCACTAGTTATTAGAGATTAGTAAAATGTCATAAACATTAACAAAATGCTTATTTTTGGCCTATTTGTTGTTGAACAATAAATATGAAAGTGAAAACAGGTCTTCCTAAGTAAAGAGAGTAAGAGCCATAGGTCAAAGTAGAACAGAATAGTCTTACAATGCAGAGAATCCCATGTCCAGTATTATTCTGTGAAGCCAAGCATAAACTTTGTGTTCCTGTCAAGAAAGGGGTTGGATCAACGTTGAGTAAAACATGCACACCACTGTTTGTTAAAAAGCCGAAGAAGCTTTTCTTTTTATTGAGTCTTTCATATTAACATACTTTACAAAAAGCTAGATTTACAGAAATTATTAACTGAACCACCCCTGATTTAGGCACAAAATATGGGAAAGCTCAGTCCAAAACAATTCAGTTTTTGATTAAATAGGTAATAGTTATGAAAGGTAAACCACGAGCAGGAAAATATACCAGATTTTTCAAGATACCAACTAAAAATAAGCTAAAATTAAAAGCAAGTGTGCAATTTCCTTACATTTCTTAAATTAAAATTTAAAACCTATATCCTTTATATTCAAATAGCACCTCAAACAAGAGTTGAGCACTAAAATGAACACACATTAAAGGTCACAACACTTCAGCTTTCAGTGGAAGTTTGTGAGATGATCTTTGGGATAAGTAGATGGACACAAACTCACTTGCCATGCATCTCCCTCCCAAACTAATATTTGTAATGTACTACCTGAAATCAATGAATTAGAATACACAATCTCCACTTTATGTCCATCGATATGTCTCAATCAGCAATAGATTCAGTGAAATTTGACAATTCCCCCCAAAAGTTTCAAAAGCCAGGTTGTTTTGTCCAGTGCTGTACTTTACCAGAATAAGGTGTCGGAGCAGTTTTGTTCACCGCTGTTATTTTTCATTTAGCACTTTGCAGAATGATTAGATAAAGGCCGCACAAATTTTACACTAAAATGTTTCAGGTTTTCAATCATTCTTCTTGTAAAGAAGCACTAAAGTCAACCAAATTTGTTTCACAGTCTTGAAATAGTTCAGGAACAAAATGATTTTCTGTTTACAATTAAAGCCAAAAGGCTTCACCAATAAAACTGAAAAATTAAATTAAAAAACTGTGTTATGAATGAATGAATGAATGAACATCTTTTAAAATAAAAACAGGTACAAACAGCATCTGCTGCAGACTTGTAACTATTCTGCATCTTTTAACCTGACTTGGACCCCAAACTGAAAAATTTAATTTATATAAATATTTTACTGCTCTTCAGTGGCGGGTAACAAAAAGAAAAATCTGAGATAAACACCCAGTGTACAAAATGTAATCCATCCCCATTTCTTGCCTAAGTATCTCAGGGCACAAGTATTAGAGGGGAAAAAAATGTACATACAAACTTCCCCCTCTTGTTAAATAACAAAATGCAAACTGTTTGCAATGGGTGATAACACACTTGACAGAGAACAACCCTCGTGGGTCAAAAACACTTCATCTGCAGCATTGTTTTGATAGAAACATTCATGTTTGAGTGAAAGGCTGACCAATATTAAAGTGACATTCTCTTACTCCATGGTAAGAAATAAAAACATGTTCTTACTAAATTCACAGTTGAAACTATTCAAATAACACACAGATACACCAGATAATCCTCATCTGGCCTATGGAGCTTTCAGCCATGAGTAAAACGAATGACCAAACATGAAATAAAATAAAAAAAAGGAAAAGACTTGAAGTAGCTTCATCTACAAATGATACTTTCTAACCTTTCTTGGAAAATATATATTTTTTGTAATTGCTTCTGAAAGCAAAACATGCTTTATTCTGACAGCAAGTCCAAATCTTGGAAGATACTGTCTAAGCTGCTGGTTGCAATGTGTGGCACATGAACAATGGGCAATGCAACCTACCTCACCATATCTGACCTGCATCTACCCATCAATCTATATAATGCTCCAAATACTCAGTGGAATCAGTGAGGCCACTTTCAACAGTCTCACCTTCTTTAGGCAGCCTAAAACAGTCCACAGGCCATGTCTGCTATGCTTTTTAATTACAGTTTTAAATAGGTGATGACCACAAACTACACCAAATGGGGGAAGGTAGTAATAGATCTCTTGTTGCCTCTTGCGATGATGCGGCCGATCAATCTCCTGCTAAAGCCGATCTGTGTATCAGGGTGTAGGTTCTTGCTGGTTCTGCATGCGTCTCTCTGCAGCATCTGCCATGGTTACACGTCTCCGCACAGTTGAGTCCAGTTCTGGGAAAGAGTCCTCCTCCAATATGGGCAAATCCTCCTCCTGATCGTCTTCATTCTTATTCAAATATCTCCTACAAGCAAATTTTAATTTGACCAACTTGTACAAATGAGTTATGTTACACAGTATTAGTTTTTCCAAGAAAAACAATTTTTTTTATGTGGCCTTTATCTCAACACATTTTCCTATGAAGTATAAAACTTTAATTTGTAGGATTCCTACCTGCGTGCTTGCTGGAGCAACTCCTCTTTCCTCTGCTTCAGCATCGTCTGCCTCTCCTCAGCAGACTTGGAGAAGCGACCGCCTCTGACCTCCATGTTATCCGACTCAGCGAGGCTCTGCTCAGCTGCTCCACTGGAACCTGCAGACTCATCGGGTGCAGCGTTCCCCTGTATAGGAGCGTGTTCTATGGCCTAACACAAACAGAGATCCAAAGGGAGAACGGGTCTCAAAAACTAACAGGAAAAACAGGACATCAAAGTGGTAACAGCATAAAGAATGATGGAGGTTATCAATATTTAACCCCCAGCTGACTGACCTGTACAGGAAAGGGTACCTGGATTCTTCCCTCCAAAATGTTGTCTGTGGTGACCTCTACAGAGCGGGTCAGCTGCAGGTCCTGCATGACCAGGTAAGAGGGCACCTGAGGAAACATCTCCTGAATCTGATGAGCCTGAAAAAAAAAGAGGTTTACAGTTAATTAAAAATCAAACATTTTATTTTATTACAGGAGTTTGTCAAACAAAAAGAAAATCCCAATTGATCAACCAGGGTGAGCTCTAGGGGGGACTGCCTGGTCCCTCTTAGAAGAAGCACTTTTGGGCAGACTGTGTTCTCATATCACGCCTCGACAACTTGGAATACAATCCCAACAGAAATACGTGAAGCGAGCACCCTGAATTCATTCAGCAAAAATCTAAAGTCGTGGATATTAGATGCGCAAATATCTCGTCTCGTCTCGTCTTCTTCCGCTTATCCGGGTCCGGGTCGCGGGGGCAGCATCCCAATTAGGGAGTTCCAGACAGTCTTCTCCCCAGCCACTTCTACCAGCTCCTCCGGCAGGATCCCAAGGCGCTCCAGGGCCAAACCAGAGATATATTTTCTCCAGCGTGTCCTGGGTCGACCCGGGGGCCTCCTGCCGGCAGGACATGCCTGAAACACCTCCCTGGGGAGGCGTCCAGGGGGCATCCTAACAAGATGCCCGAACCATCTCAACTGGCTCCTTTCGACATGGAGGAGCAGCGGTTCTACTCCGAGTCTCTCCCGAATGTCCGAGCTCCTCACCCTATCCCTAAGGCTGAGCCCGGCCACCCTGCGGAGAAAACTCATTTCGGCCGCTTGTATCCGCGATCTCGTTCTTTCGGTCATTACCCAAAGCTCATGACCATAGGTGAGGATTGGGAGGTAGATCGACCGGTAAATCGAGAGCCTTGCTTTCCGGCTCAGCTCCTTCTTCACCACAACAGACCGGTTCAGCGTCCGCATCACTGCAGACGCTGCCCCAATCCGCCTGTTGATCTCCCGCTCCCTCCTTCCCTCACTCGTGAACAAGACCCCGAGATACTTGAACTCCTCCACTTGAGGCAGGATCTCTCTCCCGACCTGGAGTTGGCAAGCCACCCTTTTCCGACCGAGAACCATGGCCTCAGACTTGGAGGTGCTGATCCTCATCCCAGCCGCTTCACACTCGGCTGTGAACCTCCCCAGCAAGAGCTGTAGGTCAGAGCCTGATGAAGCTAGGAGGACCACATCATCTGCAAAAAGCAGAGACGAGATTCTCCTGTCACCAAACTCGGCACCCTCCACACCACGGCTGCGCCTAGAAATCCTGTCCATAAAGGTTATGAACAGGACCGGTGACAAAGGGCAGCCCTGGCGGAGTCCAACCCTCACTGGAAACAGGTCCGACTTACTGCCGGCTATGCGGACCAGACTCACACTCCTCTGGTACAGGGACTGAATGGCCCTTAACAAAAGACCATCCACCCCGTACTCCTGGAGCGTCCCCCTCAGGGTGTCCCTGGGGACACGGTCATAAGCCTTCTCCAAATCCACAAAACACATGTGGATTGGTTGGGCAAACTCCCATGACCCCTCCATCACCCTAGCGAGGGTAAAGAGCTGGTCCACAGTTCCACGACCAGGACCAAAACCACATTGCTCCTCTTCTATCTGAGGTTCAACTATCGACCGGACCCTCCTCTCCAGTACCCTGGAGTAGACATTCCCAGGGAGGCTGAGGAGTGTGATCCCCCTATAGTTGGAACACACCCTCTGGTCCCCTTTCTTAAAAATGGGAACCACCACCCCGGTTTGCCACTCAGCAGGAACTGCCCCCGATGACCACGCAATGTTGCAGAGACGTGTCAACCACGACAGTCCTACAACATCCATAGCTTTCAGATACCCAGGTCGGATCTCATCCACCCCCGGGGCTCCGCCACTGCGTAGTTTTTTGACTACCTCAGCGACTTCTGCCCCAGAGATAGGACAGTCCATCCCCAGTTCTCCCAGCTCTGGTTCCTCATAGGAATGCGTGTCGGTGGGATTGAGGAGCTCCTCAAAGTATTCCTTCCACCGCCCGACTATAGCCCCAGTTGACGTCAGCAGCTCCCCGTCCCCACTGTAAACAGTGTGAGCGAGTTGCCGCCTTCCTCCCCTGAGGCGCCGGATGGTTTGCCAGAACCTCTTTGGAGCCGACCGATAGTCTTTCTCCATGGTCTCGCCGAACTCCTCCCACGCTCGAGATTTTGCCTCGGAAACTGCCACTGCTGCACCCCGCTTGGCCCTCCGATACCCATCAGCTGCCTCTGGAGACCCACAGACTAGCCACGCCTTGTAGGCCTCCTTCTTCAGCCTGACGGCTCCCCTAACCTCTGGTGTCCACCAGCGGGTACGGGGGTTACCGCCACGATTGGCACCGGCTACCTTGCGACCACAGCTAGCAACAGCCGCCTCAAATATGTCCCCACAATTACGTAGTCATAATCTGAAGCAGTTCTACTTTACCTAACATCAAGGGTACCAGTGTAAATAGTGTAAATAGTATGTGTATGTGTACATTATTACCAAAGAGATGTATTTATTAGGAGACTGTAGTGACCAGATATCAGACATGTATATAACTAGAAGGAAACAGGAACTCTCTTGCTGCTAACTAATGTAGTGTTTTTCAAACTTTTGATTTTCAAGTGTATAATTTTATATGCAATCTTACTTTGGGCCATTACTTTCATTACTATAGGGCAAAGTGTAATATTCTAGTAAGCTGCTATCCTAAAAACAAGCATGTAACATGTAACTATCCAACTTGCTGCTATTCTACATTATGCTGCAAACTACTGTAGTTTTATGCCCTTACAGATGCCAGATTGCGGCAATGTTTCTTTTTTGGACATAAACTGACATTTACGTAAAATCCAAATAAATTTAGCAAACAGCACAAACATGCTTTTTATTTTGATACTCTTGAATATCAAATTTAAAATGAGTTTATCCTGAACTTAATGTGTGCGTTTCATGTAATGAACCTCTTCAGCTGTATCTTATCATTTCTATTCTTGGTAAAGGACTGAAGATGAGATAAAATCTTTTGTTAGAAATACATAACAGGGCTGTACGTTAACTTTTTTAGCTCATAGCACTGGTGCTACAAAGGTTGCAGGTTTTGTAGCACAGAACAAAAAGTTGTAGCACCAGCATAAAAATTCAGCTACAATCTCTAAAGCCAAAATTAGTACCCATCGTTTTAACACACTGAGAAAGTGCTTATTGTGAAAACACAATAACAAGAAATATCTTCAAACATGCTTATATGTCAATGTAATTTCAAGAAGAACATTTATTCATTCAAATTAGTGTAGATTTTTTTCAAAGTGCGAGTGTGAGCTGAGAAATGTGTGCACAAAACCACAAAAACAGATGTTTTCAGCTGCTATAATCTTTGATTTATTAATAAAATGCAGAAACTGTTCTAATTCTACTTTATATTACTTATTTTATGAACTTTGACTCATCTATTTTAAGCTTCTGCTCTGTAGCACTTTGAGATTGTGAAACATAAAGTGCTATATAAGTTAAATTTATTATTATTATTATCATTATTAATTTCGATGTTGAAAGCAAATTCACAGGCAGACAGTTTTTATGGTGTACAGTGAGACTGTGATGTTTTAAAATGTTCACTTGTCTCCTGATTTTGAATCTGCTGCATAGTTCTTGCTAAACAGATTTTACTTCAGTAAATAAATGTTATTAAAACTTTGGTCTGCTGTCCATTGCAGTCCAAGACTGCAGAGCATTTAAATATAATGACCTTTTACTGTGCCACCCTTCTTTGCCCCTGCCTGGACCCCCCAAGAAAAAAGTTCTAGATACGCCCCTGGGGCTGAGCTGCGTTTAGCGGGGTCAGACTCCGGTGTGAAGCCTCGTCTCCCCCTGACTCGGACCGTGGACTCGTTACAGACATCAGTGTGACCCGTTCAGATTTATCAGTTCCTCTGGTTTAATGTGTGTCTGAAGCACAGGGACACTTTCAAAGTTAAAGAGTTTTTTTCCGAACAGCTAGAATTGATGGAACTCCGTCGCTAGACTCGCCAGTCGACTCGACGCAGAACTTTAATCCATACAAGTGCGCAAATATAGGCTATATATATTTAAGATGCTTTACATTGTTTCAAAGTCATCATCACGGCTCCTGCGAAGGGTCGGGTTTCGTCCCGCACCAGTGCGTTGAGCCTGGGTGTTTCCAGTACTGGCGATCTTGTGCCAGCTGCGCCACGGCATGACGGCAACTCCGGATTGTTGGGAGGTCGCCCGTAACGACATGGAACCATCGGGTGCGGCCGGGGTTTACGTCGTGGTCGTCTCCAGGCTGTGGCCCTCGGGTCAAAATGCAGAATGGCTCTGGTCGGATGATCAAAACGGAGACGAAGGACGTGCCCGAGCCAGCGGATGCAGCGCAAGATGCTCTGCACTGGCGCCGCGCCTGCGTTCTAGCACTAGGTTGGAGACCCGCTGAGGCCACCTGACATTGTTTTTAAAAATATATATATATCCATCCATCCATCCATCCATTTTCTGTAGCCGCTTATTCCTCCACAGAGGGTCGCGGGGGAGCTGGTGCCTATCTCCAGCGGTCAAGGGGCGAGAGGCGGGGGACACCCTGGACGGGTCGCCAGTCCATCGCAGGGCCACACAGAGACGAACGAGACAAACAACCACACACCCACTCACACCTAAGGACAATTTACCAGCCCAATTAGCCTGACAGTCATGTTTTTATATTAAGTTAATTCTGACGGTGTGGCGGTGCGCCACAATCAATTACATGTAGAGGAAACCCTGATCGCACAAGTGCTACGTCTAAAAATAGTTTGTAGCACAGACATTTTTTTTAATCGCACGTGCGACATATATGTCGCACTGTACAGCCCTGATCATAATCAATTCATCCATGTGACTGTTTACACACAATTAGAAAATAATCCTTTAAGATTTATTTATAAGAGATACCATATTCACATGAAAAGGACAAACAGGAAATTGAACTCTAGTAGAGGCTGTCCTCAATACAGAGTCATAATAGATTTCTGTGTGATCTCCCATAAAACCAGAAACATTTCCCAGAGGGTGGAAATATGAACTTACCATGGCTGTAAGCTGAGAGTTGTTGGCCTGAGCAATACCCAAAATATTAGTAGTGTGCATCACTTCCACTGAAAAACTGGGCAGCCAGCTGGCAATGCGAGATCCTGTGAGAATATATCAACATTAGACACCATCGATCAGGATCAGGTCACTCCACAACTCACTGTTGAATCTGAGTTTGACAGATTTACCATCAAAGTGGAAGAAGTGATTGTGCTGGTTGATGTGTGGCCTCGCATCTGGAGCAGCCCCAGCAGGGCCTATATTATCTTCCATACCGCCACCCTGCTGCTGACCTCTCACCTGAACCCCATCCCCGTTAATGTTCAGGGACGTCCGACATGTGGGACACGACGTGTCTTGTTCGAGCCACGAGCGCAAACAAGAGCTGCAAAGTCATTTATGTTACACAGCTTTAACGTAGTTCAAATTAAAAGTCAGAGTTGACAACAAACTATATGCATACGTGTACACTTTAAAGGAATAATGGCAAAACTAACTGAACTAAACCTTTCAATCAGATTGCTCATCTTGGTCAGAGCAATCATGTAAAAGAAACCTTGAAAAGTAAAAGTCTTTTATCCTGCTTGAACAAAAATTTAAACATTTTTTTAAAAGTATAAAACAGAAAAGGAACTGCTCGTTTACTTGTGGAAGAGATGACCACATGGTAGTTTGCGTGCCGTCTGCATGGCGTCCCAGCAGATGGCGCAGTCATCATTATTGGCTGCCAGCTCTTCTGCAGTAGCAACAGCAAATCTGCACATCACATGTAAATGTCAATAAAGCAAGAATCAATGGGACACACTAGGGCTGTATTGATATGAGATTGCTATGATCAAAAGCATTAACAGTGTTACTGTCATCAGTGATGATGGTTGTTTTTAAAAAGACAAACATCAAAGCAGGATAAAAAAAAAATCCTCAACACAACGTAGATTTTATTTTTAAGTATCATGCTGTAAACAAGAATTTAAACAAAAGAATTTTAAACATTATTACCTGGCCTCCATATTATTGATGACACGTAGGTAGTTCTTGTGTCTGCGGATGCGGCGCTGGACCTCGTGGAAAAGATATCGCAGCTGCATAAAGATGACCAAGCTCGCCATGGACAGCCAGATGTTTCCAAAGAGCTAAGAAGATGAACATGTGGAAGATTATTGGAGCAAAAGGAAAAAAAATGTTCAAATGTTCAAAAGTAGTGACACAAATTTCAGATCCTTTGGATCAGTCTTTGGAACGTCCCTCCATCAAACAGTACTCAGGTTTTTGTAATATAGCCAAAAATTATTAAAATTCTGACACATCTATGTAAACCATTCACAAAAATTATAATAAACCTTTTAATTTTGTTGTTCTTTTACACATCATGTGTTTATCCACCTAATTTTCATTGCTGCTTTTCAATTTGATAGTTTGATCCTGGTCCATTATCACACCTGACTGATTCAAGTGGTACAGGTAACATTCTGTGGTATGTACAAAATTAACAGACACATTATTTATAAAAGAATGATACGATGTTTAAGTCAATAAACTACAGGAAATAAAATATGCTCTACCAAGTTGTTGCCTTGCAGGTCAAAGAGTTAAATCTTACCAACATATGGATGTGGTGCATAAGATCCAGAAACAGCATCGCCAGCTCCATGATGAAGTCGGTGTAATAAACATATGTGCCTTTGCTCTCCCAGGTTCCTGGATGGTTCAAATCCCACAGATGGATGGAGTACCTGAAAAAAGAGACACAGCTCCTTTAGGTCATGAAATACAAGTGTTTTGTGTGGAAGCTACATTTTTAAGACACATTCGTAAATAAATGATGCAAAGGCACGAACAAGATTAAAGTTAATAAAACAAGAAAAAGAAAGCTAAAAAATTTCAGATTTATCAAATAATTTCCCCTCTTATGTGCTTGATTGAAAGAAAAGCATTTAAAGCCATACTCAGTAGCCAGGTAAACTATGTAGCTTTTAACGTTTTTTTTAAAGCCTCTTAACAACGTTCTAATATAGTATAGCCATAAATATATTGTGGAGATTAAAAAAAAAGAAAAAAGAAAGAAATCAATAAAGTAGTTGTTTCGCAGTTCTCTAAAAACTTCAGCCAATCCTATCGTTCGGACCGAACGATAGGATTGGACAATCCAGCTGTCTGTCTGCCGCATTTCCTCACTGCTTGGATTGGCATTAATCCGCTCAGACACATTTTGGGGCAGAACATCCCAGAAGTGAAAGTGAAAGTAGAAGTAGGACAGAGAGCCGAGTTACTGTTTCCATTTTAAGATAAAAATACCAGAGTCCCCCTCAAAAAGCACCTTTTCAGCTAGCAGAAAACTAAAAACGTTTGGAGGTGAAAAGAGGAAAAGCTGGGGGAACATTTCTACGGCTGAAGTTAGACTCTGCTTTGTTATCGTCGTAAAACGGAGTCCCATGTCTGTGGGAAGGCTGGCTTACGGATTTTACCCGACCGGAGGGGTGAGTGCACCGAGGAATGTTTTTGTAAACTAGCTAGCGAGACCTCGTTTGTTGACCTGGCTACTGAGTATGGCTTTAAAAAATTATTAGCAAAATTAAAAAACTTGTAAAATAAACGTAGTAACAAACATTTTAATTCACATTGAGCTTTAACAGGTTTTCTAACATCAACTAAAGCGACTGCATCTGTCTGGCCTGGTCTGATAGAGGTGTTGTTTACTAATGAATGCCCTTATAGCGAGAGAAAAGGCTTTCACCCAAATGCAACTGAAACAAGAGGAGAATAAATAAATAGTTACTAAGATTAGCACAACTCAGTGTAGCTGCAGTGTGTATGTGTGTGCACGCAACAAGGCTTTAAAAAGACTTACCGCATAATAACATGCCCAGTTCGTACTGTCACCAACAAACACTGAAGGCAAGAAGAGAGAAATTACAAGTCAAAATGATGACATTTTGGTGAAGTTAGCCATAATAACCACAATGAGGCATACGTTTACAGCTGTGGTCTTAAAAATCAGGAGATCAACCAAACTAAAAACTTCTCCTCTCCTTTTCAGTTAAAACTTGAACTGAATTTCACTGATATCCTGAGGTATCTCAGTTCAACTTCATGCTAATTGTCTACAACAAACACTTCAAAGTTAGTTCTTTTTAACTGATAAATATTTGTAACCTTATGTGTTGTTGTTTTTTTTACAAAATGATGAATGAAATTTAAGATACATTATCACCACTTTCTCCAAATGCACAGCTTTTTATACACATTAAATTGCATCTTTCCACATTCACTTCAAAAAATGTTCTAAAGAGCAAACTGACACGTTCACAAAAACATTTTATTGTTTAGAAAATGAACTCAGACATTTACAGTAAACCCACTAAATGGACTGAGATTGATTCTATTTACGGTAATTCATTAGTTATTTACAGTAAAGAACATTTTAAACCATTTGGATTACAGCTGATAAAATAATGTTAAACTCTTCCTCATGACTCAGTACCACGCTGCACTTACAGCACAATTAAAGTAATAAATTACACAATGGTGGATGGTCAGATTTACACGTGTTTCATTAACATGTCAGGGACAGTGATAAGCTTCTCCGAAACGTCTAAAATTCTTGTCATATGGAAATGCTTTGTCAATGGTGTTGACTTAAAGCCATATTAAAGTCTGACAGACACACTGGTCTTTAGTAATTGGTTAGGGAGTTTAAAAAAAGATCTCCTTTTAAATAAAAATAGTGTTGAATCAACGTCTGATGAAAGCAGTTTGACGTTTAGACAGCATTACGCACTCATTAGCTAACTGTTTTGCTCTTTTTTTAAATCAAGAAATTTTCCATCTACATAATGTAATGTTAGATGAAGGTTTTCTCTGTAAACCTGTGCAGAAGGACTCCCCCACTGGTAAAGTTCAAACTCATGCTTTCAGTTGTGCAGAATTTTCTATGTGTGAGTCAGAGCGACTCTGAAGAACAAGAACTGACACACCTTTAACTGCAGCCATGTTGTAGAATAGATTATTGAACACAACAGATTTTTTTATGCTTTGACACCTAGTGGTAGATAACAGTGACAATAAAAGTGACTAAGCTTCACAAAGAACAAATTATACTGCAGGTTGTGCAGGACCAAATTAATATATATTTTTTTACTTCACATGCATTTCTGAATCCAATTATGTGAAAAGAAGGTTTGTTTTAATCAGGCACCATGAGAACATTTGTTTAATCATTGAAAAAGCACCTAAAGCTTGAATATAAACGTCAAATCAAAGTTTTCTAGATTGCTGAATCACATACATAACAATTTTTTTGTGATGAGTAAAGCTTCTCACCTCTGCAGCCATAAAGGAGAGGGTGTGCATGCCATGAGAAGCTCCCAGCAGACCACACACCACAGCCAGGCCACAGCAGTCCAGGAGCAGGGAGACCAGCAGACAAAGCACCCTCACATGGCTGTTCATAGGAGTCGACGGGGAGAAAGACAGCTGCAAAGAAGAAAAGGCAGACTATTAGTATGCTGTGTTCCTCTCATAGTTCTTTTCCTTAAGTCTTGAGAGAGTTGAGGGTCATGCTGCACTGATTTGTGGATGGACAGATGAACTTATTATCCTTTCACATCCTTTTGGTTAAAGCATACTATATATGCACAGTAATTCAGCATCTTAATGAGCTTTTTAGTATGCAGGATGCAGTTGGATTTCCTTATTACCTTGTTGTAGGGACACACGTGCACAGGAATCAAAATAAACCCTCATGGTCTAAGACAAAAACTCTAAAACAACAAATCCTTCAGAAATCAAATATTATAAACTCAGAGCCCAGCTCTAAATTACGAATTTTTAAACATTTTTGATATCAGCAGTACAGTAGAGGTTCTGGTACTCCCAATTTGAAAATTTCAGGGGCTTTATAACACAAAATTAGTGAATAAATCTAAACTGTCATCTGCTTTGATAACAGAAATAAAGACAATTTACAGAGAAAATTATACCGAGCTTATATACTTTCAAGAAAACAATTTCCCTAATTCAATACAAACGCCATCTAAAATCTGACGGCTTTATGGAGAAAACAAAAAGAATCGTGAAGTAAAAACCATTTAAAAACTTAAAGCTTGTTTTTATTTTAAGTTATTGACTTTCTTCTTGTGTTTTAAAAATGTTGCAAAACTTGTAGTGCATTAGGTTTTAAACAAACATTGCCTCAGGTCTGTTTTCTGTGACTGAATTCACACGAACTCCCCTTGTAACGCTGGCAGCTCCTCATTCAGAGTGACAACATATGCACCATTTTCAGCTTATTGTAAACATTTTCACACAATGTTTCAGAAATATTCCAGGGGGCGTTATGTGTTACCACAAATGTCTAACATTTACTCCAATTCTCTTGTAGACATTTTCCAAACGGCTCCCAGAGAAAACATCCAAGTTATCAGTGGTTGAGTCAAACGTTGTAGCAAATACGTCTGCTGTGCATGTACACCATTGTAAGAGTGCAGCTTCATTCTTTATTCTGCTGATCTCTATGCTGCTTTCCACTTGCTTGTCAATACATTTACCGGTAAATACATCAGATATTGATTTAAACAGCTTCCTCCACTATACCCAACATGCTGTAAAGAACCACTAGAATCACTTTTTGCCTCCTTTGCAGCTCCTCCCTCGTACTTCAAACTGTGAATGCATCCTCCAGCAGAAAACCTCCCGCTGTGACGTACACGTGTAAACAGCACACACGGGGAAAAGTCTGCACATTCTTCTGGTGTTTAACTGTTAGAAAAAGCTTTGGAAAGTTTGCTGCATGTTTTATTCAGCTGGCTTGTAATCATACGTTTGTTGTCTCGTTTCTGTTTGTAACAGGTACTACTCCCTCACATAGAGGGGAGGAACTTTTTTCTTTAGGAGCTGGTGACAGCTCGCTACTTCAGGTTAAAAGCAATAAAATGTAATTGCTTAAAAAAAAAAACAAGAACAAAACTGGAGGTGATTCTGTAGCTGTAAAAGTAAGAAAAGAAAGTGTTGTACTACATGCATTGTAATGTACACCTGCCCAAACACAGACAAACTGCTTTCAAAACACATTAGGATGATTTATAAGTGCAATCCGTGTCCTTTTTTAACATGCAAGTAAAAAAAAATGACCTTGGACAGAGTCCTGTAAGAACTACTATAATTGTAAGGCTGTAAACTTACATCTGTTGAGCAAATAATAAGTTATGATCTACTTATGAAGGTTTCAACATCTGAACTACAAGGACACAGGTGGCATGTTTACCACAAGATTTCCCCTCCTCGCTAAAAAAAAAAGAAAAAAAAGAGCTAAATCTTTTATCTAGAGTTGCTGAATGTGTTCTTTTCCCCTGAAGTCAAAAACCTACTCTAGAAGGGAAACAGGAAAACAGCTGGGTCGAGCACAACTGACAAGCTTCAAATGAATAAAGTGCAAACAAAAGTAGATCTATAGTGACGCTCAAAAACCAGAACACAGTTATGAATCCTGAAATAGCATGTGTGCTATAAAATGATTACACTAAAAAATTATGCAGCACTGGTGGCAAAAAAATTACTTTATTATAAGGCAGTCAGCATTACATTATAGCTACCATATGAATGCTTTTTCTTAAATGTCACTGCTTGCAAGACAGTAATTAAATTTGATATTTTGTTTAGCCCACCATGTGACACAGGGGTATGTTAAACTGAAACCGTATCAGCAGCCAAAACAAGCCAGAAGATGGAACTAATAATAGATCTGGAGCTGGAAGAAGTATGTTTGCACTCAGACTACTGAAGGACCTTTAGCACACCTTTAAAAGTGGTGCAAAAGAAAAGATTTGTTAGGTGGTGCAAAAACATGTTTATTTTTTTACTACTCTGCATGTATTCCAAGTCTTCATAGGTAACATATCCGCCAGTTCTGCCACACACATTTTTTATTAGAACCACATTTGATTTTGGCATTCAAACAACCCATTTAAGTTTGAATTAGCCATATGGTAAAAGTGGGCAGCCACTTACATGTGCTGGTGTGTAAATGATGCAAACCCACCAAAACATACAAATGAAGCAGCCCAAAGCAACTAAACAAACTTTTGGATAAGGCAAATGTTATTTACAGGATGCTCAAATTTATTTTCATTGTTTTATAACGTAAAAATAAATGCCTTCTTATTTGGAGCTATCAACTTGCAAAGCCTGAATATTTCAGCACTTCCAGCTTAATATCGCCCATGATAACCACGAAACATGCTTTGGGGTGATAGAAGAGGTGCAGTCACACTTACATATTCAAAACGATCTTTGCAGAGCTGAACCATGAGATGGAGAAAGACCAGAGCTGAGAACCATAAGCACCACATGACCACCTCCTCCACAGTCTGCACGTTCAATACTCCAAATATGAAAATGAACTTGTAGAAAATGAAATTCCAGAATTTATCCTTGAGATGCTGAGGGGAAAAGAAAAAGTGAAATAAGATGCCATTTTCTAATGCAAAATTTCACTTTGTTTACTTGGAAATAAAATAATTCCAGACAAACGCAGACTCACCTGCTTCTCACTGACTCTAAGTGGCCCAAACACAACGTACTGGATCATTTTAGCTATTAACATCAAAGAACAGCAGAATGTGTTGACCAAGACCTGCAAAAATGTGGAGAATATAGTAACTATTAGTGTATCAGTATTGTCATCATATCACACTAAACAAATGACACTCACCCATACAAAGAGACTGTCTGTAACAAGATACCACAGGACAGTTCTTGCCAAGTCTGTGTTGCTGACTGCATTGCTTAGATGTTGTTCAAGTTCGACTTCAGAGGGAGATGGTGTATCGTCGGTCTCCAAGGCCCCAAAGCCCGGGTCAGTGACAGTAGTGTAGGCACTGAAGATGCTGCCAGCCAGTAAAGCCACACTCAGGAACGTGTAGGTCTGCAGGCTGGGCCATGGAAACCTCTCCATAAACAGCAGAGGCATCGCAGTGCTTATAGTCCACTTCCTGACTTGTGAAAAACTGTGTCACTCCACCTGCCTGTGAAGGGAGAGACGAGTTAGCAGGCGTTAGCCAAACTTTAATGATCAGAGCGTAAACATTACATAATCGTCCCAGTGCTGGCATAGGGCCGTGGTTAATTCATGTCTCTAAAATTAGAAATAAGCAAGAAACATTCGGTCATGACGCCTGGATTAAACTTATTTTTATTTCAGAGAAATGCTAAACGGATACGTTAGCAAGGCTAACATCCTTTAAGCAGATGGGGATCAACACTCCCATTGTTGGTTAAGTAAAACAATTGCTACTTAATTCAGCAAAAGACAATAAAAACATGACTGTGTGGCTAAGATGTTAAGCAAATACAAGGCAATTCCCCTAAGCGGAGTAAAAACTAAACAATGGGCGTTCACGTCCCAAGCATTAGTTATTTACCTGACATTACCTAATTCTAGCTCACATGCTAGCTGGCGTTAGCTTCCTTATTGAACTCCAAACAACGGGCCCGTGTTATGGTGTCACTTACAGATAGTCACAGAGTTAAACACAAGATCCAGGATGGTGTATTCCGAGCTGAGATGGACTTTTTACAGATGCTGCACAGAAAACACAGCAGTCGTCAACATTGTCGTTGTTTATCTCACCGACGGCGAGCAGACAACTGGCCAAGAAACGACGTCATCAGGACAAATTTAAAGTCACAGCAACGGAAAATGTCTCCCTAACCCTTGCTAGCTTCATTCATTCGCTAATCTTGAGCAATAATTTACAAAACAGGCTCAATTTTTTTTTCTCTCTGAAAAACTCAATTCTGGATTAAATTGTTTTGTTTCCTGGATAAAATTACTGATTATGTCTGACTTATTTTAGTTTATATATTTTTTAAGTTTCTAGGACAAGAAATGGATTGCATTTCACTGTGGAAATAACTGTTAACGTTGGTTTAAGAAATAAAAGTTTAAAAAAATTATTTGTAATATTATTTACCAGTTTTTCTAATGGATGACTGAAACTTAGATTTTATTAGTGAGGCTATAGCAAATCTCTTCAGAGAATAATCTGAGGCAGCAAATCAGCTATTTGTTGTTAATTCTAATATAGGGTGCCGAGCTATATCAAAATGTATCTGCACATATTTTACTCTAAATGTTGAAATCTAAATATAAATGAGGTAGCTTGAACTAAATATTTATAACATGCAAATTAAGACTGATATTATACAGAACTGGCCAACCAAAATGAAAGTGGACTGAAGAGATCCCCTGTATAGCTTCTCAGAGTCCATTTTTATGGTCTTGTGTGTGCTTATTTAAACACAGATCACTTATTAACTCAGGAGTATTTATAATTGATCAATGGTTAAAATAACTCACACAATCTCACCATCAAAGGGACTCTGAAACCTTAGGTGGTTTCTGTACATTTTTCAAAAATACACTCATACGTGCCTTTTTGCTTTTATTGCTGATGCTTCTCTGTAATCAACTGTGGGAAACATATTTAACATCCACGCAAATAAAACTGCAACAGACTTGATGGTGTTAAGAAAAACCTGACAGCCGCAAAAAGTAGAAGTGGTTCATCTTGATTCATGTGACAAAAATGTTGTTGGTCAAGATAGTTCACCGAGGGAGCTCAACAATCCTTAAGCTGCAAAAAGAAAAAAAAAAACTCTTCAAAAGTTCACATGCCTGAAATTCCCAAGTGATTAGAACATTTGAGAAAAAAAGACAAAAATAACTCTAGAATTATTCTGATAATGATGATTGAGAACCTACACAGAAATTATTTTAGCGCAAATTATTGAACATCAATACTTTTATGTAGTGATGCCGTCAAAAGTTCAAGTCAGATAATGCAGGTAGAGTGATAACATTAGTGGTGTAGGAAATGTACATTTACAACTTTTAAAGGAGAAAAGCACATTTCCCTTTCTGTTTGATTATTGCTATCAGTATATACAATTTGAACAAGATTCATTATATTTACAGACTTTCATGATGGTTTTCTCAGCTGTTTCTTCTCTATACAATCCAAGAGCTTCAACAAGAGTAGGAAAACACTTTTAACTGAAATGTATTTGTATTTTTTTAATGAACTTATGTATATTTATGTAACATTTGAACAATATAAATGTATTAAAATAGTAAGCATTTACTGTGATGTTGTGTTTCAAAAAGCCTTCTCAAACCTGAGGAATTCATGAAAAATGGAAACTTGTCCAACACTTTCATTTCTCAGTCTCTGCAGACAGATTAAAAAAAAATATATATCATTTTAAATCTAGGTCCGCTTTTAGTTTTATTATTGGCCAAAATAAATAAAAATTGTGCATTTAAAATATCCCCATGGACTTCCTGAAGAAAACTCACACAACCAATAAACAAGTGTCCTGGCAAAAGAACCTCATCCTGCCATCTCTCCAGTGAATAGACACCGTCATTGTCAGAGAATCAGTCATTATGAGCAACAATACAGCAGAGGCAGAACTTTTAGGATGAAACTAGTGGCTAAATGCTAAATGATTCCCCTCAAACCATACATCCCAGGAGAGGAAGGTGATAACATCCCTTGTTTTATCAGCAGCACCCGCTGGAACCCAAACTGTCAACAGAAACCTACAGCACTGGGTCGAACACGTCCCCACTAGGACAGAGGGGAAAGATAACAAACGCAAACACATCAAAAGCACTTCAAAGCTGAACTGGACATTTGACAAGTCAGCCAGGAAATCTGGAAAACACTCCAAAGACATCAAAATAAGAGGAAAAAGGAATGTCTCAAACCAAACAGGTCCCTCAGAGAGAATTTTGTTCACCTGAAGGATAAAACCTGGTCAGAGAGCCAGGTCATCAGGTCAAGATCTCAGCAATCAGGGACTCTCTTATTCAGAGTGGACTCAATTCTTCCTGATTTTTCTTAGTTGCTCATCATGTCATGGCAATGAACAGGAAGTATTTTAGACACAAACATAAATGCACAACATTGCAAATACATTTGATTTAACAACAGATGTTTGTAGATTAGTCATTTCTTTGGAGGTCATCAGATGGAACAGGAACTTTGCAGATATTCACAGAAATGTTGCTTAAACAAAACCTTGCCGTCTGATTTAAAAGAGGGAAGTGGAGCCTTGCTTGTACAGCAGTTTCATTTTTTCTGCAGACACCAGTGAAGAAACACGCTCTCACATCATGAGCGCCTCATCTGAGCCGTCTCTTTCTGAGACCCCTGAGGAGTTGGACGGTGGGATAACAGCAGCCTGTGTGATCCTGGGTATTTGCTTCCTGGTTGGAACTCCGGGGAACCTGCTTGTGATCTGGACTATCCTGAGGCATGTCAAGCAGCGTTTTCACACTGTGGTTCTCATCCTGCACCTGGCTGCTGCAGACCTGATGATCCTCATCACCCTGCCTCTGTGGATCTACTCCCTGGTGCACACCTGGGTGTTTGGGGAGACGGTCTGCATCATTCTGGTGTACGTCATCACCGTGTGCATGTTCAGCAGCATCTTCTTCATTACCCTGATGAGTGTGGAGCGCTTTATAGCCATCTGTCATCCATTTCTGATGATGCGCTGGAAAAACAAGCAATATATCAACAAGTTTCTTTTATTTTTGTGGCTTCTCGCGCTGCTTCTAGGAATACCTACAGTGATCACTAAGACCTTTGGTGAAAGTGATGAAGAGGAGCAGTGTTTTCACATAGACTTTTCTTCTCAAAACCAAGCAATCTTGTTTTTAATCTTGGAGACTTTGCTGGGCTTTGTGGTGCCTTTAATCACTCTCAGTATTTGTTACTGTCTTGTAGCTGCGCAGCTCAAGAAAATGACTTTCAACTCAAAACAGAAATCGAAAGTACTTATTTCCACCGTGGTGGCTGTTTTCATACTCTGCTGGCTCCCTTATCACATCATCAACATCATGGATGTGGTATGTCTTCACTTTTTAGAACCAAAGTACGAATGTGTGTCGAGGAGTGCTGTCTTTAGCAGCGGGGCGCTCGTTTTCATCAGCAGCTCAGTGAATCCCGTCTTATACGCCTTCTTCGCCAGGAACTTCAAAAGAAGTCTTGAAGAGTCCCGTCTGGTCAGGCTGTTCCAGGAAGTGGCCTCTAACACAAACAAACTATGGGAGTTAGCAATGCAACAGCAAACTGACCAGGGGGCAGCAAATACGCAGACAGAGATGGAGTCGAGCTCTCTGAGTAAGTAAAGATACTATCAACCAGGAGGTGTGATTATGGGAAAAGAGCTGTATCTTCTGAGACTAATGGACTAAACTTTGGCCTGATCAAGCATTTCTGATTTTGTGTCGTATAAGTTTTGTTTGTAAAATTCTAAATCTATCACTGCATCGTGTGATTTTCTGCTGCGATTTAAGAAGCATTTGCTGTTTAGAAAATGTTCATAGTTTCCTATGAACTGATTTTTTAAGTAATAAAAAGTGCCCAAAGTAATACTGTGTTCTACTTTTAATGTAACACTACACATGCACAAGAAAAAAGCACCAAAAACTCACAACTAGTCCCACAATCATTTCGAAAATAAAAACAAAGAAACTAGGCCAGCTGTAACACCTTTAGGGTTTTTACGGTAAATCCTGTAAACATGTGCTCATTCACACCTTGTCTTATTACACATAAACAAGGAAAAGTCAAAGTGTCTTTGTTTGTCTCTTTTGGGAGAAATTTGCCATGGACAGAAGGGATTGCACCGTTCAAGCCCACTCCATTCATACATACATCACAACCCCACATAAATAATAAAAACAATCATAAAAGATTAAGAACCTTGTACCACAAGTGATAATATGCAGTTTTGCTTGTTTTGGGCGCCCTCTGGTGTCCGTTTTAAATCACTGCATTAAATAAATTAGCCCATAGTTCTTGCTTATAAACGCCTAAATCTAACTGTTGAAATGTCTCCTCAGCCTTCATAGCTTCCTACTGGAGCGGTTATTTACTCCTTCAAAGAAATCAGCTGTGTTCAAGCAGGGAGAGATTGAAAAAAAATCAGGAATCATGAGCTAAAAACACTCCAGCGCTAGCATAACAGATAGCCACTTTGGGTTAGCCTAACCCTCGTGAGACACGTGACTTCCTGGGTGCCGCGACGGAGATCTTGCAATTGTGGTATTCCGGATCTAATCACCAGATGGGGCTAAGTGACTTTTCATTAACTCTGTAAAGGGCAGTGGCAGATCTAGAAAAAAAATTAGGGGGGGGGGGGGGGGGGGGGGGGGGGGGGGGGGGG